>JANHGN010023484.1:99390-124799 GCA_024605025.1 Megaceryle maxima
GGGTGGGCGGGGTGGGTGCAGCGGTGGCTTCTGTGAGAAGCTGCTAGAAGTTTCCGCTATGTCCAAAAGACCCCATGCCAGCCAGCTCTAAGACATACCTGCCCGCTGGCCAAGGCTGAGTCAAACAGCAATGGTGGTAGCACCTCTGGGATAACATGTTTATGAGGGGAAAAAGTTGATGCACAAAAGAAAATGCAGCTGAAGAGAGGACTGAGAATATGCGAAAGAAACAACTCTGCAGACATCAAAGTCAGTCAGAGACAAAGAAGAGGAGATGCCTCAGGCACCAGAGCAGAGATTCCCCTGCACTCCACAGTGAAGACCATGATGACCAAGGGCTGTCCCCCTTCAGCCCATGGAGACGGAGCAGATGTTCACCTGCAGCCTGTGGAGGACCCCACACTGGAGCAGGTGGATCTGCCCAAAGGAGGCTGGGACCCCATGGAAAGCCCACACTGGAGCAGGCTCCTGGCAGAACCTGTGGGCCTGTGGAGAGAAAGGAACCCATCCTAGAGCAGGTTTACTGGCAGGACTTGTGACCCTGTGGGGGACTGATGCTGGAGCAGTCTGTTCCTGGAGGATTACACTCCACAAAATGGACCCATGCTGGCGCAGTTTGTGAAGAACTGCAGCCCGTGAGAAGGACTCATGTGGAAGTTCTTGGAGGACTGTCTCCTGTGGGAGAGACCCCACCCTGGAGCAGGGGAAGAGTGTGAGGAATCCTCCCTCTGAAGAGGAATGAGTGTCACGAGACAAAAAGTGACAGACACAAGAGACAACTGAGTGCAACCCCCATTCCCTGTCCTGTGCTGCTGGCAGGGAGGAGGTAGAGAAAATCAGGATTGATGTTTAGCCCAGGAAGAAGGGAGGGGTAAGGGTAAGCTGTTTTTCAGATTTGGGTTTATTTCTTATTACCGTACTCTGATTAGATTTGCAATAAATTAAATTAATTTCCCCAAGCTGAGCCTGTTTTGCCCATGATGGTAATCGGTGACTGATCTCCCTGTCCTTATCTCAACCCATGAGCTTTTAGTTATATTTTCTCTCCCCTGTCCAGCTGTGGAGGGAAGTGATAGAGAGGTTTTGATGGGCACCTCGTGTCCAGCCAGGGTCAACACACCACAGTCCTTATTTGCCACCCTTGATTTCAAGTACTTATTAAAACTGGAAAACAATAATATGTGTATACATATATGTACAGCTTTTCTTTGGGTATTGATGCAAGTGGTAAGATAGGAAAAATTTTCAAGTAGAAACTTAGATTCCGTGTCTTTCAGCTGCTCTGCTGGCACACAGCTGGTATAGCTGCATTTACCCCCAGCACCCAGAGTTGTAGATGGTGGCCTAGGGCCACCACAACTGAGCACTTGCTGAATTAGGTGTACAGGTAGTAAGCACAACTTCCATGAGTAGCTGTTCTGTGGCAATTGCAATACACAGCACTCACCACCATCCCATAACATCACTTTTGATCTTTTACTAGAGCTGTACTTTGCTTATGTAATGACAGTATTGCACACAAAGATTATTAGGTTTCTCTGAAAGTAACAACAAAAGAAGCTGCACTGCAATCCCTGTGCAGTTTAAGGAAGAGTCATTAGCAAGGACTTGAAAATGAGTCCACTTCCAAGAAATTTTTAGTGGCAAAACTAAAATAGAAATTAAGGAATATCTCAGAAGTTTTAGGAAAACTCATGTAGGCACAATCAGGAGAATCATATAAGCTTTGCAGTCCAAAAATACCAAATTGCACATCAGACATGTGTTTACCATTTGCATTGTTGGAAAATGAAAAAAGAAGAAATGAGTAAGGATGTTTTCTAGCAAAGCAGTTTCTCCTGTTGTCTAAATAAAAAGCTCCTCTAATGTATAGTCTGTGAATACAGCATAAATTCTGAAATACTATAAACTAGTAATTTGTCATAATGATGCTAACAGTCAGTAAGACCTTGGATTTCCGAAAGTGTTAACAACAGAATTTTTAGATTAAATGGTTTATTATCATCAATAGGACTGGAAGAACTGGATTATTTTTGTCAAAATTCCATTTCATAGGAGACACATACTTAATAGGAGGATAAAACCCCAAATGGCTAAACAGACACTATAAAAATCTGGAAAGACCTAACATTTTCATGTACTTTTCAACACAGACCATAGAAGTTCATTTAAAGTTATGAATACCACTTATAACACTGTTGAGCTTTCCTTTCAAGAGTCAGAAACCTAATTCCAACTCAGGACCCACAAAAAAGGAAGTATAATGTGATTTTAACACTGAACTCTGTCAGAGCAATTTTGTCATTAACAACATGGACAGAGATTATGTCTTAGTGGGTACACTGATCTTGCAATACTGCATTTAGTGCCTAGAACAGCTTAGCTTTGATTTCTCTTCTCAAGGGAAGGTTGACTTTCTTTGAACTGAAGATGACACTTGAAAAATAATTCATGACTGTTATACTGCATATACTTCTCTTTTAAAGAGTTGGGAAATCATAGATAAATAGGCCTAATGACAGAGCTCAAATAACTGCAACCCATTAAACTAATTTGCAAAGTTTCTATCCATCTCCATCCAAAGAAAAACAAGCATATGAAATTATTTTTGTGGTAGAATCATTGCACTGAATTTTTACTCATTCAGGATAAAACATATGGATAGTAACAATTATTTAAATTGGTTTTAAACAGCAATGAAAAGCTGCTTGATGCCAAACCATACCCTGTCACTAACAAAGATTTCTATATCCCATGAGATTCTGTATCAAATATTTGTACAATAACATTCATACAGATATTTAAGTTTTAATATTGTTTCTGCATAAGATCAAGTTCATTTCCTCTGTACTTACTAACTCTCATGTGTACATTGCAATGAGTTACACTAACTGTCAAGGTAAAACATCCAGAAAAGGAGTGTATTCAGTTTCCACAGAAGTAGTTCATTAAAACAAAAAGGAATGATCACAATAGAAAGAACATTAATTTACGATTATGATTTAAAATCTAACAGAACAGCACACTCCTGATACAATGTTTACTGCACCTGTGTGATACGTTCTGATAATGTTATCCCTCCTATTTGGATATACATTATCTCTATGAAATCTAGGAATATGGGTTCAACATCTGCCTTTTTTAACAGACCAGAGGTGAGAATGTAATCCTGCATAAACTGCTATGTAGTCTCATTTTCTCTGTCATTCAAATCAGCCCAGCATGCATGTGTGCATGTGCAGCTACACAAAACACAAAACCAAAAATCCTAGAGAAATAAAGAGAAAAGCAAAAGTAGAAATAACATAATGTGCATAAACAAATGACATCTCAGCAGAATACATACAAACAGCAGGGAATGGTAATTTGAAAATAACAGAAGTATAACGAATGTCTTGTCAAATGAAAGATGAACAGTGAAGAAATTCAACAGTTCAAGCTCTTCTGTTTCTAATCTAATAAATACAAAACCTATTTAGTGGATCTTTTGAATCTGATAGATGTTGGAGTTACTCAGCATTTCGTGGGAAACATTCGGCATCTTACACTGTGAAGTCTAAGAATGAAGTATACACTAGAACTAGATTTTTTAAAAAAAAAAATCTATTAATTTTTCTCATTCTGGGGTTACTCGCAGTAGGAGTGTCAGGCATATTGTCCAAGCACATTCGTAATTACTTTTGCCTGTCTTTGATTATAGGCCATATATTGGATTAGATGAGTAATGGGATAGATAGGTTATTTATATGTTCTGTCAAACCTTATGTCCCTAAATAGACATAGAAACACCATTTATTTAAAGATGCTTGTTAAATTCAATCTTTGAAAAAGAAATTTGGCTATTTAGGAAAGAATCATAAAAGGAATTTATGGAGAATTTTACTCTGAGCCTGTAATAATCATTAAGGTGAATTGTTTGGTTACAAACTTAATGAATAAATTGTGTGAGTAAAACATTTTAAACTACTTCTAAAAGATTTTCAAAATTGGAAAGCATGCATACAAGATTAAGCTGATAAACAGTTAGTCTGAGATCCTTCAGGGAACTCATTTAATATTATTAAGATTCTTAATAGTATAAGCCCTGGACAACAGCCTGAGTTTCCTTCACTAAACTTCTCAAGTATTTCTTCTATGTTAGGGATCATTTCGGAACAGCAACAAAGGTGGTAAAGGGTCTAGAGAAGAAGAGGCTGAGAGGAGACCTTAGTGCTCTCTACAACTACCTGAAAGGAGGTTGTAGTGAGGTGGGTGTTGGTCTCTTCTCCCAGGTAACTAGTGATAGGACAAGAGGAAATGGGCTTAAGCTGCTTCAGGGGAGGTTTAGGTTGGATATTAGTAAAAAAATTTTACTGAGGGAGTGGTGAGGCATTGGAACAGGCTGCCCAAGGAGGTGGTAGAATCACCATCCCTGGAGGTGTTTAAAAAATGTCTAGAAGTGGTATTTCAGGACATGGTTTAGTGTTCCTGATAATAGCTAGTAGACGGTTGGACTTGGTGATCTTGAAAGTTATTTCCAACCTTAATAATTCTATGATTTCTTATAATGACAATCTTGTCATCAGTCAACCAGAGAACCCAAGGTTTTTGGGTTATCTCAAGGTTACTTTAGTGTGAAGGAGTGAAGATGCTGCCAGGTTTCCTCTACTTTCAGCTTTCATTTATTAGATAAAGAGCTTTATAGAACTAAAATACTCTTCCAATGAATAATTTCTCTCTACAAGGACCTTTGTAATTTGGTTCCCAAGTGTTTTGGCCAGAACCAATTGCACTGGGTATACTGAGAGAAAAAAACACTGTTGTTTTAGAGAAAACATATGAATAACAAACAGACAGTGAAGCACAAGGAAGCATGAATTAATCAGTAAAAATGGTCACAACTGGATTTATACCAGCAACTCATCCAATCTTGGACTAAAAAGAGAATTCCATTGTCATTTAGCACTGTAAAAAGATAGCAATGCAAGGAAACTATTATTGGAGATGGGCATCTTGTGTCCATATTTATCCTGTGCACATGAACTGAGCTAGCATTACAGCTTTTTGCTTCTCTTTTCCATGCTTTATTTTTGAGGATAAAGCAGTTCTGCCAAAACTCTACAAAAAGTCTGAAATCAATGAAACACTTCACATATGAAATATGGATTACTCAGATGATAAAAAAAATGATGGAGGATAAGCCCATGCATTGGATGGTCATCCACATTTTCAGATCTTGCATCTGCAAGATTGGAAGCAAATTCCATCACAATAGGCTCTTGTGTTTAGAATTCCTTTGATATACTGTTTTGTTCCAAGTTCTGCAACTCTTCCAATTTATCAGAGATATCTACTATGGTAGAAAATATCTGCTTAAATAATAATATTTTTAACCAGTGGAACTCTCCAAATACACTTGGGTAATCACACATCAAGAAATCCAAAGAAAGTTCCTTCACTCACCATTTACTTCTGGATATAAAATGCTCATTTTTGTCCTCAAGTGGAACATTTTGATTGCTGTTTTTTCTCCTGGCCCAAAGATAGGCCTGGAGACAGTTTGCACCTTTGAGGCATCTAAATTAATTTAAATTTGAATCTTATTAATAAAACTATGATAGCTACTGTAGCTGCAGAATCTTTTTATATACTAATCATATATCACTACCCATCAGTCCCAGATTCAACTCTTCCCTTACAATGGGAATGCAGAATGTATAAACTAGTGTTGGAAAAGATTAATGATTTCAAGTTACACATTTCACAGATGAAATAAATGTTAAATTACCATTAAAAAGTCTTACAGTATATGTTACACTATGCACACCTCTGAGAACAGAAGTAAAACAGCCAGCATTTTACAGAAGAAAATACAATTTCTTCTCACGTCACAACTCATCTAGTTCTCTACTTAAAGAGTAGTTTGGGATTTGAGAGACTAAATGCTAATGCTCTTTAAAAATTTTACTGTAACGTATTTTAATTCGCTTTGCTTTTTATTTTTACCAATTCCTGCATATTGGTCAATCAAACATTCATAAATCAAATGGCGGCTTCCACTTTTTTCCTAGCAATTTATTTTACAAGTCAACCAAAGCTATTTCAAGTCTTTAAATGAGAATTACAGTGATTTAACTTAATATATATGTTACTAAAATTTTAATTTGCACAATATATTCTTGACTTGTGTGCTTTTGTTGTTGCTCCTCTTGGCAAGTGAAGTCTGAAACTCCCCAGACTAACTGTGGATTTCCTTTAGGACCTTAGTAAAGCCATTTACTCTCTATGTTCACCAGGTCCCTGTCTCTAAAGAACAAAGATAAATGAGATGTGCAGACTCTTACAGTGATAGGAGTAATATTAATATATTTAGGTAGACAAGACTCAAATTAATTTGTTATATTCACCATTTCTGTGGGAAGCTGAAGAAAACCTGTCATTTCCTAAACTGCATCGATGTATTTCTTTTGAGACTAATTAAGCTGATTTTTTTTTTCATAAAGTGGTAATGCAAGAATAACATAATTGGAAAATTTAAATGTGAAAACATGAAAGGTTGACATGGACAAAAAAATTTATATAAATCTGATGTGAAAAAAATACAGCATATTCTATCCTACTGAAGAGCTAATTTACATTAACTTTTTAAAAAATCTTCTCATCATAGTGATGATTACTAAGAACTACAACTTTATATGGCAGCATTTTGTTTTAAGGTTTACTCCTCAGCAATGGTCGATGATGCTTGATTTATTTAAGTCAGTGGCAAATAGATTTACCATTACAAACATTTAAGAATTTATTTTCCATGCAATGCTATTCTTTATGAAGCATTCAGATAGATTATGGGTTTTGAGAAATAATCTTTAAAATGCTACAAAACATGATGTCACTTGATTTGGAAGTTACCCTTGACATCAAAGTATGAACCTGCTTATAGTATTATGTTGCCATATTTATTCTTGGATTATCCAAGCTCCAGCAAAGTCAATGTAATTCTCTTTCTGACTTCACTGAGATATGACTTGGTTTTGGTATTGTACTGATCATCCTTTGTGGGCACCTGTTGCCCAATTCTACTTTTGCCATTAATTCAAAGGACTATGGTATTGTACTAGATAGAAAAGACAAGGAAAAGAAATAGGATGAATATGATTTCAGTGTTCTGATAATTTCCAGTGTGGTTTGGATCTTGCATTTTTGGTTCCAAAGCACAACCTTCCAGTACCCTAGCTGAAAGACCCTCTTCTGTAATGCGTGGAATACCAGCACAAATGCTAATTGTTGAATGATGACTACAAGAGGAAGCCAGGAGGTTACTTCCATCAGGAGTAAATTTCCCTCTTTGCTTACTTCCCTTTCTAATTGATGTGCATGTACTAACGAGGAGAATTTTCAGTCACTTGAGCCTCAAGATTCTAGACAGCACTGATTTCAATGGCACTCATTAATTCATTGCCTACTTTATATGTCTTCATAAGACTTTTCACACATTTTCACTGTTGTATAATATATAAAATAGGTAAAGGCTTGATATGAACTATTAACAAACTTCAACCATGCTACTGAATCTGAAGTGTCAAAAGCAAATTCTCTTCTTCTTGGTGCAATGACAGCATTACGTGAGTTTGTATCCTAACCAAACCTGTATGACTTCTGCTTCCAACCAAGCCTGTATGGCCACACTCTTGCCACAGATACTGCATAAGTCCTCCGACCTGCAATTCTTAGTCACTGTACCCTGAATAGGCTAAAAGTTCTGAGTACACTTTATGCAATCTTCATCAGATCAGCAGCTGAACGTGTTGCTGATTATACCAAGTCAATTATTAATCAATGTGGTCATTTACTGGAAGCAGGTTAGACTGCTTCAAAAGAACCAGCCTAGGAGTTTCTGAATGGTCTTGCATTTGGCTGCACAGATGCATCCTACTACCAGCAAGTGACATTTGGTTTCCATACTATGTACTTCCCCTATGGGGTCTTCAGTGCATTTCAGATGTTCATGCTGATACATTTTCTCTTTCCACGGTGTAATTCATTATGATGGTTTCAGGCTGCTTTTTATAAAAGCTTGTATTAAGGATACAGTCATTGCTATTCAGGATTCAGATGTTAGAAATCAGTGTAATCACATCAAAAGCAATTTGTTATGTGCAAGACCATATACACAAGTGTACTCTCACATTGTAGAATTATATTCTTTTCCCTGCTCAACACTTCATCAGTGTAGTGATTTCAACAGCATAAAAGCAACAGCTGTAATGATCCTCAAAAGATACAGAAAGCAACTCCTATTATCTGTGGAATAATTCATTTTCTGCATGGACTATGCAAATACTCTGGAAAAATAAACTGTCTACACATCTTCCTGGGGATTGCAATGTTTCTGTTCCAGTATTTCCTTAACAATATTGAAATTTTAATTTTGAAAGTAAAATTAAATCTTTCTCTCCCTCCCTTTGTCATCTAGAAATATGTATTTTAATATCTTGTCACTTCCATAGGCCTTGCTTTTTATGCAGTTATGCACTATAAGCATTATTTTTAAAAAATCAGATAAGCTAGCTGCTTATAGTGTTACTCTTTAAAAATGAAATTAAAACCTTTTAAAGAATAAATTGTTTAAGATCTCAAAGCATTAACAAATTCTTGAGGTTCAATCAATCAAAAAAGGTCAGTTGCATAACAAAACTTTCACAAAATTCAGGGATGTTTAGAGCTTGTAACCCTTTCCACATACCTAATGTGTGGGGTTTTTTCTTTTCTTTTTTAGCAAAACAAAACAAAAGCTTTCCCTAGTGACTTCATATTGATACAGCACCTTATAATGACTTTGGCTTACAATGGACTCCTATAACAATTTGTCCTGCTGTTGCAAATTGACACTGTATCTCTGCATACATACTTATGTTTTATAAATGCCATTTTTTTTTAATTGACTTTTTCAATGTTTTCTAGCAAAAACCCAAGTTCAGGATTTTGCTTTTTGCCTGTATTTGTGAGCAATAGATAAGCACCCCTCTTTCTGCTTTCCCTTTCCAGTGTTTCCCCCACAGCCAGGTACTACATCTCAAATCAATACTGAGTAACTGCTTTGATGCTTAAGCAACTTAAGGTGAAGTAGAGTAACTGTACAACTGTCATTGTCAAAATTTTTACTCTAAATCTTCCTCCTTCCTCAGGTTGCAAGGTCCTCCATAGATAGTAATAGGAAAGACACCCTCTTTTGTGGAGATACTGATAAGAAATCTAATAAATCTAGAATTGCTTTCATTTGTTGTGCTGCCTTATTTAAATCACTTTTTGGGAAAAATTTGGATGCAAGTGTTGAGACAGTACAGTGATAGGTGAGCTCTACAACCTTAGAGATGCACCCCAAGACATGTCTGAACAGCTCCCAGTAATGTACCAATGTTCCTAAACATTTTTATCTGCCTGTGTAGTAAGGCTTTGCTATTTCCTACATATACACACACACTTTTAAAACACTGAACTTACATATGGAAAGATTGCAGTGCTTATGCAAATTCGCCTAAGAAATAAATTACAGATTTTGAAGAGAAACTGACTGCAAATAGGCACAACCCTAGTCCACCAGGATAATTTAAATTATCCTTCCAACTCCTAATGGATATTCTGAAATGGAATCTATAAGAAAAATTTTAAAAATATGAAATCATATTTCACTGCAGGTTAAAACATTAGAACCTGTCTACAAGGCAAAAAATCAAAAACCAAACCAAAACCAAACAAAAAAACCCAAAACAAACAAAAAACCCCACCAAAAACAAACAAAAAAACCACCCAAAAAACCACCCAAGCAAACTAGTTTTAAGAAATCACCAGGTAATTTCAGTGGACAAACACATAGCACCTCCAACTACCCAAGAAATGCAGAAATAGATTTAAAATATTCTTTGTGAAGGGCTGAGCTACTATTTCTCACACCAAATAGGGAAGTGATAAAATACAGAGACAAGTCAACTGGAGTGATATTGCTTTAATTAGGAATTAAAAGAGTGTTAGTAAAGAGCTCTAGCAAGTATATACTCAGATTACTTTCTGTCTGAAAGCTGAAGAGATGGAAAATTCAATATCCAGACTGGGATACAGAGCAAAAGTGTCATGGTTTGCAAAGCAACCACGTGTCAAACTATGGAATTTAAGCAGACATTTTTGCCTAGATATTTCTGGCCTTTATTTCTTTCGTAGCTCACATTTAATTTTCAAATGTAACTTAGGTACTTCCAAATCTGTATTTTATTGGAAATCAGCTGGACATTGACTCATGACATTATCTAAAAGCTGAACTTGCATTTTACGACAGCCAATTTTCTCACTAGGCTAGTGACTCAGTAATATTTTAAAATGTTATTCAGTATCTTCTGTTTCTCTTAAATATTAGAAACATTTGCAGCTATATTTACATGAAAATGAATTTAAATCAATAAGAAGAAATGTACTGAGTACTGATCAATAAATATTTCTGTAACATCAGAAATGTATAACCATTTGGTTACATTTTTCCTAATGACAGTTCTATGACCTTTTAAAAACAAAGAAATGGCAGAAGAATCTGATCCCACTCTGGCTAATGAAATGAACTTTCCCTTTATCATGGGGAATAGTTATTATCCTCATAGCCCAGTAAAGGTACAGCTACATTCTGATTGGGGGGGACATCTAAAAAGGAAAAGAAATACATTTTGAGTTTTATTTAATCTTAGCATTTTTGTGTTTCTCATTATTCCATTAATCAGTATTTTCTACGTTTTGAACAAAAGTCAAGTACTATGAAATTAGCAACTACAGGAGATGAGGATCCACTTTAAACAGTTCATTCAGTTTTGCAACACCTGCTGTCACAGTGTCCTCAAAGAGGCTTGTACTGGTCTAGCATCATTGGCCTAGCACAGACTCAGCAGAGTCCAGCTGGAGTCCTGTAACTTGTGGAGTCCCCCAGGGACCAGTGCTGGGTCCAGTCCTGTTCAACTTCTTTATCAATGACCTTGATGACAGGACAGAGTGTCTCCTCAGCAAGTTTGCTGATGACATGAAACTGGGAGAATTGGCTGATTCACCTGAAGGTTGTGTGGCCATTTAACGAGATCTAGATAGACTGGAGAGCTTGGCAAAGAGGAACCTAATGAGGTTCAACAAGAGCAAGTGCAGAGTCCTGCACCTAGGAAGGAACAAAATGCACCAGTACAGGTTAGGAGGTGATCTGCTAGAGAGTAGCTCCATGGAGAAAGACCTTGGAGTTGTGACAGACAAGAAGTTATCCATGGGACAACAATGTGCCCTTGTGGTCAAGAAGGTCAATGGTATCCTGGGATGCATTAAGAAGAATGTGTCCAGCAGATCAAGGGAGATTCTCCTGCTCTCCTCTGTGAAACCAAATCTGGAGTATTGCATCCAGTTCTGGGCTCCCCAGTTCAAGAGGGACGGAGATCTACTTGAGAGAGTCCAACGGAGGGCTACAAGGATGATCAAGGGCCTGGAACACATGCCTTACGAAGAAAGGCTGAGACACCTGGGGCTTTTTAGTCTGGAGAAGAGAAGACTGAAAGGGGATCTAATTAATGTTTATAAATACATAAGGGCTGTGTGTCAAGAAGGCAGGGACAACCTCTTTGCACTTGTGCTCTGGGACAAGACAAGCGGCAATGGATTCAAGCTTGCGTACAGGAAGTTCCACCTCAACATCAGGAAGAACTTTACTGTAAGGGTTACAGAGCACTGGAACTGACTCCCCAGAGAGGTTGTGGATTCTTCTTTTCTGGAGACTTTCAAGACCTGTCTGGATGCATTTCTGAGGGATCTGCCCTAGTTTTGGTCCTGCTTTGGCATGGAGGTTGAACTCTATGATCTTCAGAGGTCCCTTCTAACCCCTAACATTCTGTGAGTGCCACCTCCTGATTTCTACATTACAAGCACATTTTTAGCAAAACTACAAAAATGGTTATATTTGCCAAGTGTCTACATATACATATTATGTCAACGATAATAAATGGTGATAATTACATGCAAAATAATCTGGGGGCCTGAGTCAGCACTGCATGACCCCAGTGGGATAACTGTAGTGTAAAACAAAACTAGCACAGGGCTGAGGGAAGGTTCATTATTACTGTCATAATTCCCTCGTATTTCCATGACAAATTACACTGCAATAATTAGAGGTCTCACCTGCTTTCCATGATGCCTCTTATCATTCCACTTGGTACTAATGATAATTTAGTTTTTATGCAGTGCAGAAAAATTATGCACATCTGCACCTGTTGGAAATACCTTTTAAGTCCAAGGGCTGCTGGTGGTATCTGTGGATGTGTCACGTGTTTCACAACTGGACAAAACTGAAGCAAAGTCAATTTGCCAAGGTCATACAAGCTGTCAGTTCCCAGCTCTTTGCTCTAACCAGTAAGCTTTCCGGCTCTTTTGTGGGTAGCTACAACCCTGGAAGTTATTATTCCCCCAACAGGTACAGCATAGGTAGCCATAGGGTAGCTTTATTTACCCTGTCTCCACAGCAATATTTCATTTCTAAGCTAAATAGCTCAGGGTAAAAAGAGTAATTTATTCTCCAGGTTAAAGCTATTCTTGGTTATTCTGATGAGCTCAGAGTCTAGCAATTACCGTGACAGATGGAGAGATGATTTTTATGATGTGGAAACTTGTCCACAGGAACGAAACTGAAATCTCCAAACCCATTTCTCATATTGCCCTTTAGACAGTTGCCAGGTAATAATTGTCATTAACTTTCATCACTGTGGACAAGATTTGAATTAGTGAATGGCTCCATTAAATTGTTACTGTAGCACTCCTACGCAGAGTGACACTTTCTGTCAAATTTTTTGTCATTTATTCTGAATACACTTGAACCAGATAAGGAACCAATATTAGAAATGTGGGTTTAATTTTCCCCCAACACTCAGAAGCATTTGAACGTTGCGTCTGGAATTTTAGTGCTATATCATTTTGGAAGAACTGTTTCAAGCGGATTTTCAGAGACCAGAACAAGGTGTTTGAGAAGTTGCTTACATACACTGAAAATAAACAACATCTGTCACAGAAATTACTGTTTTGAACAACAAAGTTATTGTGTGTAATGAGTTATGAATTGACCGGACTTTCCTGAGATAATCTGAAGCACCTCTCCTGCCTTGTATCTAGCCAGTAACTGCTGTAACCAATATTTTAGGGTGCATGATATCTTCAGATATCAGGCAAAACTTCAGTTTTGAGGGTCATGGTCCACCTTGCCCTCCCTGTACTGGATGAACAATTGCTCTGGCCAAAATCCTCAGGCAGGAACCAGTTAAAAGAGGCCTAGTAGCTTTCTAGTCTTCTGGTTCCAGACTTCACCATTAATCCAAAAAAGAAGTAGGAACTGGCATTTGGTACTTTGGGAGTGTTTCCTGTGACTGAGGAAGTCACGAGAGACTGAATTTCAGAGCTTGCTTGTAGGCATGGAAAAGAAGACAACATCTTTCATTTGTTCCCAAATGTGTCTCTGTAGCTCTGTTTGTAATCGTAACAGCAGGAAAATTTTAATACTAGTGATTTACAAATGTTTTCTGAGCACTGGTATTTTTTTCTTCTCTAAAAACATAGTAAATACTGCTACTTAACAAAATTGAGTTAATATTTCTGTCCATTTTATGAGCTAAGAATTACAGTTTAATTTCCATGGGTGCAGAATATGAACAAAAGAGGATCTGTAGCACAAGAAAGCACAATATTCTAAAAAATATTAAAAAAAAAAAAAAGGAAACATTTTCCAAATGAAGGAACAGAACAAACACCTTAATTGTTTCCTTTTAAATTTATCTATTCTGTTTAATATTAGTTATCCTTCTCAATATAACTGAGTAAGAAGATCATTTTACCGATAGATAAAACAAAGCAAACAGAATTATGTGATTTGCTCAACTGAAGAGAGTTAGTCAGCAGGACAACTGGAAATAAAGCCCAGCAGCATTAACCTGAAGCATCCCATCTTAACCTGAAAGGCTTCTGTAACTTAACATAATTAAACACTTCAACGACAGAGATTTTATGCCTTTATAGATTAAGGTTCTCCTGCAATCATCTCTCTGGGTTTTAAAAAGATGCATCTTCCTAATAGTTTTAATTAATAGTGTCCAATATAGAAGAGCATAAGAGTCTGTAGTAATGTTTGTGCTTGTTAGGGTCAGGGATTCATCCACACAAAACAAAATGAAAGGTGAGGCTGAAAGACAGCATCATTTTTCTTTCATTAACTATAACAGTTACATCACTGGATCATTTACTTGAATAGAATACTTGAGTCAGGATTAAAAAGAAATTATAGGAAACAGTTCCAGTTTTGACTTTTTCATTTGTTAATTGAAAATGATAAGGAAAATCCACAATTAATTTGTATAATTTCCAAAAGATCCTAAATAATTTAAAGGCCTCAGAAGTCTGATTCAGAAGCAGGGAAAATATGCATTGAGACATTGCATTTGAGTTGTAGAAAATTAACCAACACAGCTTATGCTGATTTCATTTTGACTTATAATACATGATTATAAAATATTGCAGTTCTGGAGATGCTTTCAGATGTGGCACAACCCAGTCAAGTGTAAGGGGTATGTAGTTTTATACATCTGGCCTGCATCATGTCAACTACTGCAATGTGTGCCCTGTGTGTGAGTCAAGGTCTCCAAGTTTATTTTCAGAAAGATCTAGGTGCCAGAGTTTAAGTAGTACTTGAATTGCTAAAGAAGTTGTTTAGGCAGTAAAGGCCATAACACTTAGATACCTATATCTCGCTGAAATCAGCAATAACAAGATGATTCAATACCCATCAAGTATGAAAATCAGTACCCAAGCCAACCTCTGTGATGAGCAGTTTAATCTCTTAAATTGCTTAGGGGTTGCTATATGGTCTGTGCATCTGAATGCCTAAATTTGTGTGTAGATATGCCTTCAAGTCATTTCTCAAAATAAGAAGTCAGTGTTCATTTTTTTAAATGCCACTTTATGCTTTAAGGGAGCTACTTTTAGAGAGTTAATTTAACCAGGTATCTATTTTCTAAAGATGCTTTGTCTTTGAGACTAGAGGATTAAGTGTAGCATGGCAATGGTTTTAAATTAGAAAAGAGTGGATTTAGATTGGATGTAAGGAAGAAGTTCTTTACCATGAGTGTGGTGGAACACTGGAACAGGTTACCCAGGGAGGTGGTTGAGGCCCCATCCCTGGAGACATTCAAGGTGAGACTTGACAAGGTTCTGAGCAACTGCTCTAGTTGAAGATGGCCTTGCTCTCAGCAAGGGGGTTGGACTAAATGACGTCTAGAGGTCCCTTCCAACCCACACATTTCTATGATTCTATGATAAGTTGCTTCCATTTACACTGGATAAGTTGAACCTTGGTACTGCCTACTTTGGTGTTCCAAGATTCCACAGAAAGGATGTACTGCTGTACATCTGTGTACTTATTCCCTTTCACTGTCTTTAAGCAGAGCTATTTAGTTATGCTAGCTCACCATATATGAACTGGATGTTTGCAGTTAGATTGTGTAAAATGCAGACCAGTGCAGAAGTTGATTCTAAGGTGTTAAAATAGGAAAAAGTACAAATCTGCTCCAAATCTGATTTTAAATATTTAAGTATTTAAACCCTTTTAGATAAATCAGACCAATTTCCAATTTTGTAATTACTATTTAAAATTTTTCACAAAAAATAAGTAAATGAGACAACTAAAGAGCAAAATTTCATTTTAAATTCAATAAAGGTGGTTGTGTTTACATGGGGCAAGTGAAGACTCAGTTTCACAATATCATTGCTTTTAACTGCTTGTTTGATATATCACTTTTTCAGGTTGCCAAGCACTTCAGAAAACTCAAAATAGGGCTAGATGTGTTTTGGGAGATATAATTCCCATATTAAACACATGGGATTGAAAAGGGGACGAGTACTCCTGTACAATGTGAATTTCAATAAAGATGACAAAAGCCTCCTTGGAAGGCAGCCACACACCAGTACAGTTATATGAATCATTTTGACAATAAGCCTGCTCCCAGTAGATTATTGTGAAGAAAAAGGCTGCACAAATATTAACAAATAAGAAAGGGGACTATAGCAGTGAGTACCAGAGAGGCCCACCATTCACCCCTTTTTCGAGTGCAGTTACCTTAATTTCCCTCTAGGATTAGTGAAATCACTCCCTTCATGGCCAATGGAGGGATCCCAGGGATTCCTAAAATCAAGGTGACCACAAGCAGTAGTTCTTAGTGTTGCTGACGTACGCTGGTCTGACTGCAGAGGCTACAGGAGCGTTGTGACCCTTGTGTGTCTACATGGAGGCTGTGGGAATTCAGCCACACACTGGAAATAGCATCACACACCAATCATGAAGATGCTGGACATTATAGGCTCCTTACCTATATGTCCTGCATTCATTTCAGCACACTTATTTGTGTAGCTCTTTATGAGTTACACAATTCTGTTATCCTTGAATACCCATGCAAAAGGTATGCTTTTGTCTGCAAAAGACTCTGCTCCAGAGCCCTGTGCCAATATCTTCCCTCCCTAATCCCCATCGGTGAGAAAGTAATTGTGGTCCCAGGAACTGATGTCATTAATCTAATTCATCAAGTACTTCAAAATAATTTTAAAGTTATTAAATAGTAATACAAATTGCCATTAGTAATAGGATGCTATTGTCTCAGACAGAATTAGTTTTCACAGAAGCTCTATGAGCTCATTGTTAAACCTTTTTAGGAGACTGGGAAACAAAGCACAAAATAATACCTTGCCTAAGACTGCAGATCACAGTATCAGCTAGAACCAAGGCTGTCTTCAAGAAATTAATCTTGATTTAAAAAGCAAGCTAAATACCTTCAATCCATACACTCAACCACTTTAAGGAGGATCTGCAAGTTTACAAAAGCTAGACTAAACATGAACAAAATGTTCACTTATTTTTGGGAGGGGTCACATTCCCAAGCTTTTCTCCCATGACAACAAAGTCTTAAACCGTACCCTTAGTGCTTTCCCCTACATGTACTCAAAAATACCAATGCAATCACATGATCAAAAGCTTAAGAGAAAAGCAAATACACATGGGGGGGAAAAAGAAGTTACAAACAAAACAAATCAAAACAAAAAAACCCCAAAACAAACAAAGCAAACAAACAAAAAAACCAAACCAAAGCAAAAAACCACAAAAAAAAACCCCAAAAAACCCAACCAAACCACACAAACCAACAATATCAGGGCTCCAAAAACTATACTGGCAACTACAGTGCCAGAAAGATTTCAGTGCAGACAGGGAAGTAAGTTCTGAGCAAAACTGAAGCATTTTTTTAAGTGTGTCTATGTAGTGATGAATGTAATGCAGTTCTTAGTGTAAAGAATGACAACACGACATTTTGTATTACATAATGCAGAAACAGAGATGTGTTTGTATAAAGAGTGTTATATCTGTGAGAGGTGATTTCCTTTCACTTCCAATAATCTTCTAATTGTACACATCATTTTCAATAATGACAGAGGCTAGTATATGAATACTTTGCAGTGATTTCCATGTGGTGCTCTCTACTCCAAAATTCTCTCTCTACTTCTGCCTTCATGTGACAGATTTTCAGCTGTTGCACATTGATACAGCCCTGTTAATATGAATTCACCTGAACTGATAATTCAATCAAAAACCAAATTACTTTTGTCCTAAAATGGGAGTAAATTTTTCTAGACCTCCAAATCTCTCAGGAACTAAGACAAGCCACCATAAAAGCATGGGTTATAAAATAGAATTTATTATAGACTAATAATGCTTTGGCCTATGAAACCTCTCTGCCTATTAAGTTAATGAGCCTTGACAAAACAATCATCTGAGGAGTAGCTGACAAATTATCTGGAGCAGCAATATGAAAGGCATTGGCTGGTTTACAAGCATTTCAATTGGGAGAACATGGCATCATGCTCTTCTTCCTCTGGAAGAGTTATCTGTCAAACCAAATTTCTTGCAGTTCAGCAACAGACTCTCACCACTAGAGCCCTGAGATACAACAATGACTGAAGTTAACAAAACAAGGAAATAATTCATTTCCTTCCTCCCCAAACCTGAGGCTGACAAATTCTGATTAAAAAGTCTTTCTAGGAAGCCTGCAGGAAGACAGAGAGCTGTCTTTTAATATTTAACTGGAGACCGTGAAAGTGTATAATGTAGACGTATAGGGATTTGAGGAATTCAGGTGAGACCTTGCAAAACTCCTGGTCAATATTTGGAAGATTTTTTTCTAGTACAAATCCAATAGATCATGGTATTACAGCCACAGATTTAAAACAAGGTATTTTTATGGATTAATTCTTCCAAATATCCAACAATATACAGCCCTGAGACACACTGTCTTTGTGAAATTTAGGGCTGTGTAGAAAAAATAGTCACTTCTGCAAAAATAGTCACTTGGATTAGGGATAAAATGGGATTAATACTTTTCTAAAGTCTGTTCTCCAACTCTGAATACTGAGTTCACTTGCAAATCAGATCATGGTATGTGTTGTAAAGCTGTCACTTTCCTCATCAAAGGCATTTGATGAAATATTATTTCAAATGTCTTCCTCCACGGTCAGCTATTCAGAGTCCTGTGGAAAAGATGACAGTATTTGAGAGCATCGAAAACTGTCATATTTTCCATCTGAATGTTATTTCACAGTGGGAAGGAAATATAAAATATAGCAATCAGTTGCCTCTACCACAGCATGTAGCAGAGCACAGTGCAGAGCAACCGTGAGTTGTGTCTTTTATCATCTTTTGTGTTCTTTTTGCAGTTTTTGTTGGCCCATTGAAATAAATGAATTGATTAAATATACAGGGATTAGAGTTTAATTTTACATCGAGGTAGAATAAAACCACGTTCTTAAAGAGAATTGTTAACTGACACTCAGTCGAACAAACCCCAGCTTTTTAAGTCCTGATGTCAGGTCATGTCATCAAATATCTGATGACTAAGTATTCAATCAATCACACAATAAAGCAAAAGGATGGTGGCAAAATGGCCTAGTTCTATAAGCTCTCCAGGGTTCCACTAATTATTGTCCTGTTCTGCAGGCCTTAGATTCACCCTTTTCCTCCAACCTCCATAGTCTTGACAGTCGTCTATAGAGATGAACCATGTAAAAATGAATTGCAATTCTTTATATTTAGCAAGCCACAAACTAATCCTCAGTGCTTCCAGCAAACAACTCCATGACCCCCAAATCCCCTAGAAGCTGCTCGTTCAACTTTCCAGTTCAAGTTGGTCCCTTCCTTTATAAAGGGACAACTTTAAAAGAGTCTTTTTATAATTATTTCTTTTGTTTGGTTCTAAACACACAGAAGTATTGTGATGTTTACAGAGAAATTACTCATATGTACACTGTACCTAAAGACTTGAATTAATTTTACTACTTTTTGGCTAGTTATTTCCTTTAAGATAACATTTGCAGAGAAATTAAAATATTGTGGATAGATCTGATAGTGCCTGGCACCCTTCTGGAGTTATTTATACCTTTATAAAACATTGCCCTTATCAATGATTTTCATCCAAACTTGCGCTGGCCTGAACAGCTTGACTAATCACTTTGCCCAGTGATTAAGCATCCTTTTACAAATTCTAGAAGCTACACAGTTTTCACTTTAATAAAGTAACAGCTTCTGCATGGTCATACCACATCTGTTGCATTCTTCACTACTATTTGTCATGCTGCTTTTTTTAATTTAGCTTTCTATTTCATAGCACTGCAACGTCTTTCACAGTTGTTTTTCTAATCCCTGGGGTTTATTTCCTGTTATTGCATTTTACATTAAATTACAATTTTACTTTCCACTTACACACTTCTGCTCTTCTCTTCCTATATAAACTCTTTTTCTTTGAAAAGTGCTTTCTGTAGAAAATTTCTATGATGAAATCTCCAAATACAATTATTTTCTTCTATTCTGGAATATAAAAGAGTCTTTTTTTTTTTTTTTTTTTCCTGACAGAGGAAGCATTCAACATCTACTTGAAAAATTGTGCCTAACTCTGTCTCTCAAGTCTTAATTGCAAATAGTTTACTACTATCCTAGTAGACTATAGAAAAATAGTTGGGTTCTACTAGAATATAGTTTTTTGATAGTATGCATTGCTTTACAAATACTTCTGAGAGACAATCACTGACAATATTTTATAGAAAAGTCTTCCATTACTTCAGTTACAGAAATGTTCATCATTTTAGGTTTTACTAACTGTCCTCTCAGAGTGCAGCTAACCTAGGAAATGCTAAATTTTAGATATATTCTCTACCATGACTTGGTGAGGAAGGTTATTATTTTTTGCTCAATTTCTTCTGAATGGCTTAGGCAGCCAGCCTATAAACCCAAAGACGCCCAGTGAACAAAGTATATATGACACAGAAATAAAATGACTGAATCTAATCAAATTACTACAGCTTTTGTGGAAGTCCTACTCACTTTCTGGACTCAGAGAAAGAAATACTGAATTCATGTGTAAAATGCAATACATCTTATGTAACCTATTTTAGAGCACCATTCCAATGGATCAAAACATTGCCTGTGTCCATCACTGGATTTTGGATGACCAAAATTTTATACCGAGGTAGCATATGTCTTCCAGTGGTGCAGATGTGAAAGCATGGTTAAAAACAAGCACAAGCTGTAGAAAAAGAATAATTATGGTGAAGATGTAAACTATGAGATAAATCCAGTGATGTTCATGCACTCTAATGAAGGAGGTGAGGAAGAAGCGCATGCAGTACCTGGTGATCTCATTGTCAGGGAGCAGGCCTACGTGGTAGTGGGGATAGGGAGCTGTAAGAAGGAAGCTTTTGTCACACTCGACAGGGGAATAGTGCCTAGGAGAAGGTGGCTTATCACACAGTTTGTTCACAGTGCTGTAAACAGGTTCAGGAGGCCTGGTGATACAGAGACAAGAGTAAAAGATCAGGTGTGTATTAGTGTCTGAGAATACAGAGAGAACACAGCAATCATTTTAAAAGCATGCATAGCAAATCTGTCAAGACCTTTTCAGTAGGGCTTTTCTGACAAGTACAGTGTGCTGTTAGAGGAAATATTAGAATTTGATAACAGAGTATTAAGGCACACAATCAATTGCATATACAGATATACACAATATAAGTGGGCCATAAAACTGGCTTACAGGAAGTGTGGCACTGAAAGGGAATATCTTATCTCTGAAGATCAGTGAAAAATTTTCCCACATAGTCTGCTTTTTTTTTTTTTTTCCTAATTCAATCTTACAACATTACTTCTGCATAGTTTTCTGTGATCTTAATTTTGAGCATTGCACAGAAGAAAATAGGACATTTATTACCTGAAAAGAGGTATTTTTTACCCATTAATTTAAGACAAAGATGAAGTACATGTTAGTTGTTAATACAACAGTCCTGCTCCAATGAGCTTGGGATTTGCAAGTAGAGCTGTGGTCAAAGTGAGCCATAACCTATAATAACATGGATGGTAACAAACTGTAAGCAATTCATCTCATTGGCAGGCAATTAATTTCATTTCAAGAGTTCTTTGCTCTCTTTTCAGCTTCAACCTTCCAAACCTGATTATGCAGACCACATCTCAGTTAACCTTGTTGACAAGGCTACTGCAACTGCACTTGCAGTGCTGCTCCAAACTACAGATAGCATCCTGCAAAGCTAGAAACAAAGAATAAGATCCTAAAACTGACACTGACCAGTCACCAAGCATTTCTCTACTGCTACGTAGAGGCCAGCTGCTTGGGAGAGGCAATACTTACCACAAACCTCCCAGAGAGCCTCCTGGGGAGAGGGGAAAAGGGGGTGCAGCCTTTAGCACCAATGAGCCAGGGATCCACAGGAGACAACAAGCAAACAGTTTAAAAAAAATGCACCACATAGTACACTTCCCAACGTGCAACTTCTCCAGCTACTGTGTTGGCCCCAGTAGATACCTCTGAGCCTACTGGCAGAGTGAAACTTGACTCATAATTTCCTGAAGTTTCTGTATTAAAGAGTGCCAAGACGCAACTGCCTTCATATCCTCTCTTCTGCCAGAAGATCCAGTGTATGCTACTGTCTTTAATCACAGCAATACAGTATTAGAGAGATGAAAATCTTCTTTCAGAAGCCTGAAAATATCACGAGGCCAAGCAGTTAATGAACTCTTTTTGTTCTTCTGGTTGCACTGTGCCTCACATGGGTGTGGTTTTTGCTGTGACTTTCACAGGTACCAGAATTTATTACGGTCATGGATGCACTGGCAGATACAGAGAACATATTTTCCTTTGTTGTTAGCTTCTGTTTTTATCCTTTGGGGGAAAAGGAGTAGCTGCTTTACTTGAAAATTGGTCTCACTTGGTACTAATAACATTATTCACAGCAATCTGACATGATTTGAGAACTCACTGTGCCTGACTTTCCCAGGGAAAACTTTTAACAGTTAAAAAATGGCAATTTAAGATTACCAAATATCAAAATAGCAAAGCTGTCACCGCTCATATGGTTATAAAGCATTCTGTCAAGCATTTAGTAAAGTATCTTTAAAAATGTTTAAAGGTAACAATTCTTTTTCATCAGAGTATTTCAAACTTGTTTCAGAGGATTGGATTTAATAATTTATTTACTAAATCAATTGCTGCCTTAAAGAGAATCCAGAGAAAAAGAAACAGTGCTATTTTACTTTAGACCAATAATGCCTTTTATTCCCTCAAAAATCACTTTTCCTTTTATGCAGTATATTAAAGAACAAGTACAAATATCAAATATAAATGATACCTACTATGAAAATTGAAGACATATGGCGCTGTGCAGGAAGATGAACAACAACTGTAGATTTCTCCATGGTTTAAAACACTAACCAGTCCATAAACAATTTGTTAGCTTCCTATACTCAAGTTACTTGTCTCCTCTGAGTGGTAGATGACATGAGATTGTCGCTATCCCTTGGATATGTTGTGAAAGCTAGAACTACACTGAGTCATCAATGAGTGACCATCCAACCTTGTGCTGAGACACAAATCATGCCACAGAGATGGACAGATATGAGGGATTGCTCTGTTAATTGACAGTTACAAACTGCTTTCAAAAGCAAAATGAAGATAAACTTTTAATATCTACCTAGATATTGAGACCCAATTAGTCCTTCAAATATAAATACAGAGCTGTAACAAAATGTCTTGTGAAGCCCAGAAAATGTTAAAACATTTAGTATTTTTCACTCCTTTCATTCTTGCTGGTTAGTAAGATTGAAGAAAAAATGGAACAAGTCACCGATCTGATGTAAAGTTCTTTACTCATTGGTATTATATAAGTGATACCAAGACCTAGCTAACACCATACCCTCTGTAACTGAGCTGAAGAGAGAGGTCTTAAGGTTAAGAAAAGGAATTCAAACATAATTTTAAAGTTAGGACTCTTTGCTTAGAATAAGATTTGGGGTATCAGCTCATTCAAGCTATGTGTGCACCAGTTGCATAGCTGGGCCGTGTCTGTACATTTTATTGGCACAGAAAAGCAAGAACTTGAAAGATAAGCATCACATAACATCAAGAGTCCAGTTTAGATCAGTATAAACTTATTTTCTCTCTCAATTTGATTCAGTAAATATATATTAGTGTAAAAGTAATTGAAAGTTGGGATAAAAAATGGAAAGGAGAAGAATGGTTAAAACATACTGGGCAGATCACTGTCTTGGTCATACAAACTATGCTTCACATAGGTTAGTAATCTTTAGAAGTAATAAGAAATACTTGCTGCAACAGACGTATATGTCTTCAAATATCCTCCTGACTCTTCACCTTCTCTGTGGCAAACTAATCAGTTACAATACCTACTTTGAAAGACAACAATCCCCCCCCCCCCAAAAAAAAAAACCCCACAAACTTATTAAGACCATCTATCTGTATTAAATTATCCTTCTAATGCAGTATTTTCTCTTGTCCTTTATATTTCTCCTCACTGGAAGAAAAACTTCTATCCGAGGGCATCAGCCCACCTGGTAAATCCTGTCTCACAAATCCTCTGCTGCAGTGCTATGACAGAGAAAGGTTATCTTCTCTCAAAGCATGGGATAGGGAAAATACTAGAAATATTTTCTATTGTGCCATTTGGAAATAATACAGTCAAGGTCACCTCAACATTTCTTGCAAAATTAACCAAGAGCCAGACTGAACATTGAGACTTGACTTTATGATGCATTAATTCTTTAAATGAAATTAAAAACATATAAGTGACATGTAGTGTCAGCATGCTGTAACAAAAGTGTAGAAGCCAAATACATATTTTTTAAGGACTGATTCACTGTGGTTCATTTACAATTTCATCACTTTCAGATACAGCAGGTATAGCTTCAGAGGTTTTCTTTAAAATAAATACTAAACAATTTTTGCAATTTTTAACATGAGAAAGAAAAAAGTAGTACATTATGGAATTTATTTTGATCATTACCTTTTTTTTTTTTTTTTTAATACTTTTGCAAAAAATCCACTTAAAATGCCAAATATGTAAACATTACAGTATACTTCTTGGAAAATTGCACTATCTACTTTAATGAGTAATTATCTACTATGGGTACAACTCTGAAAAATAACTAAATTCTGCTGTAACTCCTTATTTAGCAGATCTGCTTCTTCTCTATCTTTAAAAATGTTTATTTAGTGACAAATGTACATTGCAGTTCTCTGTCTTTATCAGTGAGCTAAGAAACAAGCTCTGTGATAAATGAGAGAAGCAGCTGCCAGGTCTAGATCAACAGCAATAATTAGTTTAGCTGAGAATTAGCCATACCATAGTAAAGGAAAGAATAGAAAATGCAAGTAATAGCACAACTTGGCTTGAGCATGCCTCAGATAATTCTAGGACAAGAAAGAGAATCAAGTCACTCGACGCCACGATCTAAGCTTTTAAATGGTAGTATGAACAGCAGATAGTCATAAACTACTTTTCTAGCCAAAAAAAATTTTGAAACTTGAATTGTAAGTCCATATAGACCT
The DNA here is from genome assembly GCA_024605025.1 of Megaceryle maxima. Classification (NCBI taxonomy): domain Eukaryota; kingdom Metazoa; phylum Chordata; class Aves; order Coraciiformes; family Cerylidae; genus Megaceryle; species Megaceryle maxima. The sequence continues at coordinate 124,359 of JANHGN010023484.1, forward strand.
AACTGCAATGAGTCACAATTTCCACAGAAAGGTGTAGCTAACTGGTGAAAAAGCTAACAATAATCATGAGAGGTAGAAGATTGATCTGACACTGGTTTTATATATTTATTTCATAACAGATTGTGCAAAGAAAGCAAATCTCCCTATGTGTTTATAGTGCTTATAATTCCTGGTTTAGATGATTATTGTGTTATTGTTTCAGGCTGGCTTTATTGCACAACAAGAGTTATAAAAATGGCATTATTAAAACCCTTCCCTCAGCATCATACAGGGTCTTTAACTTTTTTTTTTATTGCAGAATCCTGTTTGGTAGGGTTCAGTTGCCAACACATAGCACATTAAATGTTAACAGGGTTTTTTTTTCTTTTTTTCTCTCTTTTTTTTTTTTTTTTTTTTTTTTTATTTTTGTTTAAAACCCTTTTTGATGTATAATTAAACCAG
>JANHGN010023484.1:124899-143398 GCA_024605025.1 Megaceryle maxima
TTTTTTTTTTTAATTTAGTTTAAAACCCTTTATGATATAGAATTAAACCAGAAAATAAATCTCACAATGTTATAAGCTCTCAACTTTTTTTTTTGAGTAGCAATTTTTAATTGTATCCAAGTTTAGTAAAGACAGCTACTACATTAATGTTGCTCATATAATCTTGCTGGGAATTTTGTCAAGAACTGTCTTTAAAAGAATATCACTATATAACAAAAATCCATGTCAATTTACTGCAAATGAACTCTTCCACTTCTAATAACCAGTGGTTTGTATATATATGTCTTCTGACTTTGTGTTTCTTGTTCACATATCCTTCTAGGAGAACCACATGCCTTACTGATCTATAGGTTTATTTAGACTTGTAAGTTGATTTTATTTCATAGTTGTGTCCTGGCAATTAAAATAAGAGCCAATCACTCATATGACACACTTCAACTAAATGAAAGACAAAGAAGGTGTGTGAAGAGATCAAAGAAAGTAACAGAAGTACACTACCTTAGTTCTTTCTAGAAATCCATCTCCAATCAATGATTTCTCAGCTTTTCCATTATTAACTGCTATCATGAGCTTTACAAGTTTTCCGTAACTGTAAAACAAGTGCTTAAAATTGCAGCAATTTTTTTAGCACAGAAATGAAGAGTAAGGATTGCCTTGTTCCTCCTAACAATACTATTTAAACATTTTAATTGTGTTTCCATATGAAATGGCCAGAAGAAGGCATAAGTATAATTTAGAACTTTTAATATGCTACATCTAATTCTACACTCATTATTCTTAACCAGTAGGAATTAGGAAATTAAATGACTGCTTAATTTGAAAAAAATCAGTAATGATTTTCTGTTGCAGTAATGGAAAATGCTGTTTCACCTAGGAATGGTGAGGCTATCAGATAAAAGGCCCTAATCCCTTTGAGGAAACAGGGACAGTAAAAAACCAGCACTTCTCTGCTCAGCTGCTGAAAATTATCAGGTTGACCACATAGACCAGAAACTAAACACAATAAAATTGTGACTAGTGGACTTATCTACCACAAATTTGAATCACAGAATATTCATGGTTGGAAAGGACCTCCTAGATCAACGAGTCCAACCATACCCATAACAAAAAAAAACCCACCTAAATACCCTGATCAAACATGACTTCAAAAACACAAAATAACCCCCTACATGCCTGCCAGTAGAGCATGTCCTGAAGCACCAGGTCTACCCATTTCTTAAATACCTCCAGAGATGGTGACTCAACCACCTCCCTGGGAAGGCTGTTCCAGTGACCACATATCCTCATCCATATTTGAACATTTTTATATTCTTCAGCTTCACAACAGACTGTGGCAATGATTCCTACAAAACAATCATGTGACATACCTAAAAATTCTACTTTTGTGTATTGTAAGCCCGTTGCTTGGTTGCACATTGATAACATATGGAAACATTTTAAATGGACTCATTTTTTGTAAGCTCCCTGTATCTGAGTTGTAAGAAAGTGTTAATAGTAGTTGCATGTTGCCTTCTGTATCCTATGGGCACTTTTGCAGATCTCTGTTCTACCTCTCTCTGACATCTTTTTTATATACTGGAATTATTTGTTATTTAGCTCCACCTGGAAACCACACTGCGCCCCTGATTTCTGTCATCCTTGCCTGGTGCTTTTTCCACTGCTGCCTTTTTGATTGCTCTTGAGTACTGATCTGACAGTGTCACAGAACTAACATCAGTCACTCCAAGGTGGTTTTTTTTGGTTTTTTTTTTGTGGTGGTAATAGCTGCTTTAAGAGTCTGTGCCATCAAGAGAAGTGTGGCCAGCAGACCGAGGGAGGTGATTCTCTGGCTCTACTCCACTCTCATGAGACCGCTTCTGCAGTACTGCATCCAGTTCTGGAGCCCCTATTACAGGAAGGATATGGACATGCTGAAGCATGTCCAAAGAAGGGCCATGAGGATGTTCAGAGGGCTGGAGCAACTCTCCTGTGCAGACAGACTGAGAGAGTTGGGGTTGTTCAGTCTGGAAAAGAGAAGGCTTCTAGAAGACCTTACTGTGGCCTTCCAGTATCTTAAGGGGGCCTCCAAGAAAGCTGGTGATGGACTTTTTAGGATGTTGGGCAGTGGTAAGACTAGATCAAAACTAGAAGTGGGTAGATTCAGATTAGTCATTAGAAGGAAGTTCTTCACCATGAGGATGGTGAGACACTGGAATGGATTGCCCAGAGAAGTGGTAGAAGCCCCATCCCTGGAGTTTTTTAAAGCCAAGCTGGATGGGTCTCTGAGCAAACTGATCTAGTGGAAGGTGTCCCCGCCCATGGCAGGGGAGTTAGAACTAGGTGATCTTTAAGGTCCCTTCCAACCCTGACAATTCTATGATTCTATGATACATGAAGTATGTATTTAGGGTTATATTTTTCCTCTATGTACTATTAAATGTTATTTACTATTTCTGTGTGTATTCTCATTGCCAATCCTACTATCTGATTTCAAAAATCTCCATACAAGCACTAAAGCAGATTCTGAAATTTGATTTTTTTTTTTTAATTTTTTTTTAAAGCATTAGTAAGTAGCTTCTGCTGACTGTATTAGAAATAGTCAAATCCTACTACCTGGGGATCCCTGACAGACCTGTTTAAATACATGAGGATTACTCAGATGTAACAGATGATCTGGTGACTTGACAATAACTAATTTTTTACTTTGAAATAAATTATTCTCCCAAGTTAATTATTATTTAAAATAAACTTGGCATAGCAAAATCTTATGAAAGGCAGACAATTATTATGCATTTAAAAAGTTTAAAAATTAGCTTAAGTTTGTGTATTAAATACATGAACTGTAAAATCATTGTTTTGCAATTTAGCAATTTCATGTTTCATTGAAGAGAAAGAATAATTACATAGAATGAAGAAATATATCTATGCTATTTTCTCCATAAAGCTGTTGACTGGTGTTCTACAAGCAGATATTTTTAGATGATAGCATAACTAAATACTGTACTATTGTATTTCACCAAGGCTCCACTTAAGGTTATACAGACAAACTTTTATCTTCTTAAGTGAATGTAACTGTGATGTGTAACTCAAACAGTGTTGGTTTAAATTTTTTTTTTTGTTGGTTGTTTGCTTGTTTGTTTGTTTGCTTGTTTGGTTATTTTGGGGTTGGTGTGTTTGTTTGTTAGTTTTTTGTGGGTTTTGTGGGGTTTTTTTGTTTGTTTGTTTATTTTGTGGGGTTTTTGTTTGGTTTGGTTTGGGTTTTTTTTAGTAATACTAAGAAGACTAAACCAAGAAAGGAATCCTGTTATGGGACACCATACCAAATTTACTATAATCATCAGTAGGGTCACCAGCATGATAGATCATGAGAGCTCTACCTCATGAGAGATGGGGAGTAACCAGGAGCAGTAGCAGGCTGTCATCCTTTAGACAGACAGGCAATGAAGATGAACTATTATGACAGGCCAAGAGGGGGAATAACACACTTGTCATCCAAACCACAGAAACCTTGGGTTCTTCTCCATTTTTCTAGAGAAAGAAGGGCCTGCCTGATCTTGCCATCATCTTATCAGCAACTCTTCCTACCTATTCTCTCTCTCTGGTCCAACCTTCTTGCACAACTATCGATTATCCCAAACCTCATGTATCACTGTCTGAGGAAGCTGCTGGTTCAGCAGCTCCTGAAATTCATTGGTGCTCTTCTACAGGGTATTTTTCTCACTGCTTGCTTCTTCATGCTTCTTCACCCATTTCTCACTTATGTTCTTCCTCGTCCAAAATTACACTTCTAAATCCAAGTTGTCTTACCTAATAAATACCAGTCTTACCCCTCTATGATTTCCATTCTCACACAACCAGCAACAAGTTGTCCCTCATTTTCACACCCAATCTCGCCATAATTTCTTGCCAAATGCACTCTCCCTATTCCTCCAGTCTTTTCAGTGTTTAAATCTGACAGGACTGGGCACTATGAGCACGGAACAGAATCACTCCTGACTATGTTTCTGTGTCAGAAAGGGCTGGAAGAAATAAGTATAGAGAAAAACTAGCCTTGGCCATATAATGCTGTGCTCAATCGTGCTGGCTTTTTACAATAATCTAGTCAGTATTACAAAATTGTGAGAAGCCTTGATATACCACAGTGTGAGTAAGGAATCTTAAAGAGTTCCATTGCAAAAAAACTTAAATACATTTTGGAGGCTAAATGAACTGCAGCTTTTTCAAATACTTATATTGGTTGGCATTTAAATTATCACAAATGCAGTAGAAATAATATGTGGATTCAGTTTCATCAGCTCCCGTACTTCAAAACCCTGAAGCTATGTATGGAATATTACAGTATTTAAAATATCATATGACAGGCTGAAGGAGTTGGGGCTATTCAACGTGGAGAAGAAAAGGCTCCGGGAGGACCTTATGCTGACCTTCCAGTACGTGAAGGGGAAGGTCTACTCAAAAGGGTTTGTAATGGCAGGACAAGGAACAATGGTTTTAAGCTATGAAAGGATAGATTTAGACTGGATGTTAGAAATAAAGTTCTTTAATATGAGGGTGATAGATCACTAGAATTGGCTGCCCAGAGAGGTGGTGGAGGCCCCATCCCTGGAGTCATTCAAGGTCAGGTTTGATGGGACTCTGAGCAACCTGCCCTAGGTAGAGATGTCTCTACTTGTGTAGGGATATTGGACCAGATCACCTCTAGAGGTCCCTTCCAGCCTAAAACTTTCTATGATTCTATGAATATCATCAACATTTTTAACACAGAATAGAATATGAACAAGCCATGCAATTCTCCCTCTATCCCTTAAATCATCAAGCTGCTATGATTAAAACTAAATGCAATTTAATTTCACAATAATAGTGATTAATTAATATTACTTTAAAAGTAATAGATATAATTTCCACTAAATTTTAAAGCAAAACAAAGATGCAACCTTTACTATCCCTAGATAAATAAAGTCTCAGCCAAAAACTGAACATGAAAATATTAACTTGAACAATTAATCTGCCCAAGTTACAAGTAATTTAATAGGAAGAATTAATAAAGGCATTATCAGTCTCCCCATACTACTACATGTAATTTATTCTCTTTAGAGTATAGGTTACATGCTGAGTTTGGTTTAGGCATTGTGATATGATTGTGGAGAGCTCAAAGTTACATCATATTCATATAACTCTATCAGTGCAGATACTCATCACTCATACAGTAACATCAGGTCAAAAACATGGTGTAAAATTCACCATTTGAAAGTTCTGCCTAGAGTACTTGGAGACCTTTTTCATCTGGAAAACATGAATTTCAATTCTGTTCTCATACAAAAATCAACAGGAAATGCAGCTAACTACCTTCAGCAAATATGCATTTTTAAAACATGCAAAATGTTTTGTCAATGAATGGTCTAAGTCAACTCATTAAAGATTCCAAAAGAACAATTTTCAGGACTCATTACTAAAAACTGCACCTCTTCTTACCTATTGTTGTGCTTCATGAAGTCATTGTCAGTAAATTGTTATTGATAGTTTTAAAACACACATACCACAATATTAGTTGTAATGGATTAATACTGAAAAGTCAGTTCTGTTTATCGATACAATTTTAAAGGTATTTCCATAAAATATACTCACTTCCACTAGCAAGTTTATGGAAAAATAACAGTTCAGGAATGCTACTTTTAATATGAAAAAGAATCCCCTAACTTAATGGCCCTCGCTTTTCTCCCTTCAAATGCCTAGCACTTCCTCCTCAGCCAGAAAATGTTATTTTGTAAAGGTGCATGTGAAAAAAAAGAAAATCAAACAAGCTTTTCACAACAGAACATATAACTCAGCTTTTTCAGCCCTGAATCTTTAATATCTAGACAGCGTTAAATGTTGAAGTGAAATTTTTATCAGCTGAAGTACAGAAGTTTAATGGTACCTTTTTCTGAAGTTAAAAAGGAAGTTAAAAATCAAGATGTCAGTTCTTTATTTGTATGGATCTTCAATGATTTTTTGGCTATAATTTTGGTATTTCTGAAAATAGGAAGACAGACATCTACTAAAGAGTGAATTGTAACTTCTCTCTCAACTGTATTAACAAATGTTCTACAAAAAGACTAAACCAAAATATAATGTGGATTTTTTTCCCCCCCACTATCACAGAAAATTTGGTTGGAATCCATCTTTGTAGGTCAGATCATCCAATATCATCCAATCCCATATCTGAAGCACAATTATTATCAACAATAGATCAGAGATGATTTTATGTAGCTAAATCTTAAAAAATCTCATAAGGTAGCTATTTCACAACCCTTCTAAGCAACCTGCTCCAGCACTACTCCACCCACATGGAGTCTTTTTTTTTAATTCTAAAATTGAAATCAGAACATCCAATGCCAACACATGTGGCCATTGCTCCTCTACTGAGAAGAGTTTGGTTTCATCATCTTTGCTACTAAGTACTTATAGGGTGCTCTTAGATTGCTGCTTAATCTCTTCTTGACAACATTAAACAAGCCCAGTTCCCTCAACATCCCTCTAACCTCTGTGTGATTTAGGACTTTGAGAATCTCTTAAGACCCTCTCCTGTTTCTCCACATGTCTCTTAAAGCATGGGACTTTGTCAGTCTTCTAGAAAATAACAGCTTTTTCTGCTGGCCATGCTTCTCCTAATATAGTCCAATATGCTGATTACCTGACTGGCAATGAGAGTGCACTTCTGGGTCCATGTTCAGCCTGGCACCTGCTGTAAGCTCCAGGTCACTTTCAATGAAGGTGAAATTCAGATGTTTGTTTCATGGCCTGTACAAGTATGTACAACTGTTCCATCTGAGAAGCAGGCTTCTTCTTAATGAACTTCATGAGGTTTATCCTGGCCAAGTCCTCAAGTATATCAAGATCTCTCTGGAATATAGTTCTGCCATTTGTCATGTTAACCACTCCCCCTTAAGCTATTATCCTCTGCAAATTTGCTGAGGAGGCACTCTGTGCCATGATCTAGGTCACTGATGAAGTTACTCACTGACACCCAAGGTATTCTGAGCTATTCTGCTCATCACTGACCACCTGACAGATATCAAACAATAATCAATTACCCTTTGAGCCTACTGGTTCAGTCAGTTCCCAACCCAGTCTCCTTTAGTCCACTCTTCCTCAGCTTTCAAACAAGAGGGCTGTAGGAGGCTGTGTCAAAAGCCTTACCAAGTCTTCTTTTGCATGCAAATAAGCATAGTCATGCCAGGTGGGGAAGAAGCAAGGTGACGGCATATAATCCATGAGATACCCAAAAGGCTATCCAGAAGGTTTCCAAACCTTTATGAATCATATCTTCTTTCCAGCTACGGATTAGTTGTACTTGTTTAACCAACACTTCCTCATTTTTGAATGAGAGGCTGCTGGAGGAATTTTAAAGGGTGCTCCCCATGTTACATCTTCTCCTGCCCAGAGAGCAGAAATACCTTTACAGCCACTCCCCAGGGCAACTAGTGCAGAAGAGGAATCACAATGTGCCCCACAGGAGATCCCAAATACACATCTGTGGTTGTTATGGCATGGGTCAGGTATGCCTTGGGAGTCACCTGTGTTTTCAGCCATCAGAGAGGCATTCCTGCTCAGGGCAGCGCGTGTGCTGTGGCACTGGTATGTATAGGGCAGCCACTGTTCTCCCCGCCTCCACACAGCTAGTTGTTTCATCAGGAAAGGCAACCAAGCTGGACAAACACATGATTTACTTTTGGCAAATCTGTGCTGACTATTCCAATGTCTCTGTGGCAGCATCTCAAGAGATTTTGCTTAGCAATTCTCCAAAAAGGCTGAACTATTACATAGCTTCCTAACTATCTTTCCATACTTTCATGGCCTGTACAACAGAAATCTTGCCTTTGAATTGTGAACTGAAACAACTTGGTCATTCTGATCTCAGTTGTTATTTATCACCACTTTTGCCATGAGTTGTTCCCTTTCACAAACATCAGGTCAAGCAGAGAAATATTCCTCTTTCTCCCCTCTAGCAGCATAAGGAAACTCTCATCTACACAATGAAGAAATCTCCTGCATTGACTGCACAACTCTTTAATCATACTAGAAACCAAAAGAAGTAAGGACTTACAGAATGATGACTGTTGATGGGGTTACTTGGCATATAGCTTTTATCCACTTTTGATCCCACATTCTTCTAACCTGAAGTTGTGTTATTTTATTTAAATTTTAAAAGGTGACAATCTTTACAAAATATACAGGAAGGAAAAGCTTCCATTATAAGTGAATTTAAAATTAATCCAATAAAACAAAAAGTAAATTATGCCCATCACTGACAGCATTTTGGACCAATAATATGCACAACTTATAAAAACTCAGTAATTAAAAGACAACATTAAGCATCATTAAAACTTGTGGGTGAATATGATCTTTTACTGTGCTATCCTTTGTGCTCAAATTAAGTTACTTTTCACCATAATTTTATTAAGTAGAAGTTGTAGTGAATTCTTTTCAGACACAGATTCAGTATCAGACAAAAAAATACAAGGTTTTTTATTATTAATAAAAGCACTTATTTTTGTTGGGCAAAATATAAGGATTTAGGAAAAAAATCAGGAAAAAAAAAAAGAAAAGAAAAAGAAATGCAAGAGAAAGTGAACCAATTGAGCTGAATGTTCAACTGTTTAAGCTTTACTGATAGATTCATTACAACAAATAAGTTAAAAAAACCCTTGTCTTCAGCTTCACTCAAATCATGACCACAAAGAATTATGAAACTGCAAAAATCTCTTAAGGTGAAGTTACTGCTCCAAAGAATTTTAGCTGGCACAAATGAAAATCTGCCAGAAGTGTTTCCATACTATGACTGCATGGGTAATGAATTTCCTTATGTGATCACCATGTAAATTAGCCCTGAAAACCTATTATAACAGGAACCAGGTAAGTTTTAATGGATAGCACTGCAGTAGCTGGCAATCACCTTAATTATAAAAAATTATGTGAGGAAATCTAATTATAAATGCTGCAATCAGGGAATCTATAGGTTTCACTAAAATTATCAATAAGATAATTAACTAACTTCCCAAAAGATTTGAAGTCTTTCTAAACTGGTCAGCAACAAAGACTTTCTACTTAATCTTCTTTAATGGCAGACTCACCAGCAAATCCTATGGCATTGCACATAAAGAGTCCATTCACTATTCTCAGCTTATAGCTGTGAAGATGACTGTGAGAATTAAGTGTGGCATTTTCAATAGTTCCACCTGAATCAATAGGCAACAGTTAGCTACATGGACAATTAAAAAAAGGCTCAGCATAGTTCAAGGATTAAATGCTGTGTTTTTGAAGGTCAGAGTTTCTTAGTCATTGTGATCAGAGGAGAAACGTGGTCTCTGGCTCTTATTCAGGTGTCTTGGTACTCTATGATATATGTCCAGTAAGGAAATGCAATGTCAAGAAGTGCCATTTTTCTTATGACTATATTAATTTTATCTTTGTGCTTTTGTATTCTGGGTATCAGTCTAGCACATAAACTATTACCACTAATGTAATTAAGCCTCCACTTTTTCAATAGGTGGCAGTAAGTACTTGTTCAGAACTATGGTATTTTCATCTGATTTGCTCTGTTGCATTCCGAGTCTGCTCCTATTACTCAACACCTTTATTTCAGCCAGTGCCACAAGCCTTCCACAGAAGGTCATGCTTGTAGAGTCAGCCTCTCCTGTCAATAGTGCCAATGCCACAGAAGACTACAGATATCAGCCATTCATCAGACAGCACATTAATCTGAAAATCCAGATAGGAAGAAGAACACAAGAGAGTAGTATTTCACAGCATATACATGGCTTCTCTGGGTGTTCATTTTTTCTCCCAAATAATACAAAAAGGACATTGGTGTGAATATCTCAGTCAAGAATCAGACTGTGTCAGTTTGGTTTTACTGTCAGGAGCTAAAGCAGCAAAATTAACTTGTTTAAAAACAAACTAAATATATCAGGATAGGAATACATCTCTTTTCCTAAAAAGATCAAAAAGACATACTAATTTAATACTAATTAATGTCAATAAATATCCTGCACAGTTCTTTGAGCAAGTACGCTTTCTATTGGGCATCCACTGAACTAATGGGCTAGGATTCATTGTCTCTTCCATGACTATTTGTTCTTGTTTTGTCAATGTTTTCTTTTGTTGTTGTTGTAGAAATAATTAGAAAGGTAAAATCAGCTACATGGAACATGAAGAAACAGAGGACTGTGTAAAGAGACTTCTTTGTTACTTTATAGGTCTTCTAACTGCTTAAATTGTCTTTTAATTTTCAGGGCAGCTTTCCTCCTTTTTCAGGATTGCTTCCTTCACTTCTGTGAATCCTTGATCTCCATAGCTATCATTGACTTTTAAGGTTAATAATGGTTCTTATATCTTGTTACAGAAGGAGAGAATTTAGCACTACAAGCTTATTGACAATGCCTTCATCACTGTATCCCAGGTACTGTATTAGTATTCTTCTTATACATAAACAATTTACAAATTACGAGGTCAGTACTAGCCCAGGTAAAGCCCATTGCCTTGATGCATAACTTAATTAAATCAATGTTTTAACTATTAATTAAAAAATATAACTTCTTGGGACCCTTTGGAGAAAATTCATTCCAATTTTATGTCTCATAAGTTGAAGGAAAGCAATGTCAGCTTTGCATCCTCATTCAAAACAAAGGAGAAATTCTTTTAACCAAAACAGGGAAGCAAGGTGTGGTTTCCATACATCTATGTCCTGATTAAATACTGCATCATGATTTAGTTAGTCTGAATCTGTCTGATCCAACAAGTTAAGCAGCTTAAGATTGTAATCATATGCAACAAGAAAAATGAAATGCAAATTAGCAAGTTTTAAAGCTGATGAATACATAAGTGGATGAGATTCTTTGGCTTGAGATTCACAGTAGGTCAGGATAGATGATTGGAGCAGCCAACTCCTAGCTTTGAACACAATTAATTTATAAATACTGAAGCATAGGAAAAGAAAACAATAATTTCTCATTTTCTGAAGCACTAGATATTATAAATGAGGGCTTATTTTACAAACTTAACTGTTGTCTTCTAAGTGAATGGTACTACTCTTCAAACAAAAAGATAAACACATAGTGGCTCATCAGTGACATTCAGTGTTGATCTAACACAAAGCACAAAAGAACCCTCCTAGCATTTTCCTATGTTTCTTGTCTACCTGTAAATCAACTACACAGACACAATTCTGCTACCATACTTCCCTACAGTAGTCACAATTATTTTGGGATGATTAAATAAATAGAAGCAATTTCCGGGGTCATTTTGCCGATAACCACATCAAAGAACCCCTTTTCATAAAGGTACAAAATGCCACTGCATAAACAGTTTCCTTTTAACCTCTATGCTCTTATAGAAGACTGTTTCCTATTATGATTGCTCTAATGCTTGAGAAACTTATTTCAGTTTCCCTCCTATATTTACTTGCAGACAGTTTATACTTTTTTTCTTTTCCCATAGTGTTTTGTCTCCATAAATTTATCTTTCAGTGTGTGTACATAGCCTTGCTTCCACTAAACTAAACAAGTTGGACCTTTCAGGGTGTACTGTCATGGACCAGTACAAATGCACATACAGTCCCTCCACCCACACATGCAGTGAGCCACATGAGTCACTGATCCTGAGATCTCCTAGTCAAGAAGCAGAAAATTTTGCTCAGTGCCAACATAGTTCTGCTGCAGCCATGTTGTTTAGGAACTAGTGTGGGATTGCACCCCGACAACATGGACCTCAGCTCAGCATTCATTTATGTGATCTTTTTTCTCTTAGTCACCTTCATATAGCAGTTACAGTAACCTGTAATAATTTCAATTCATCTTCCCTTGAACATGGGTGAAAACAACTACACGCTGTATTCTTATTTGAGGTGCACTGAATGCTTTACCTATGTCCTTTGTAACTGTCATGAAAGGTCACAAATAAAGAGAAGCATCTGACCTGGTGTAGTCGTCCTCCACAAGCATGTGCTTTGGAATGGGTGAGTATCTTCCTGGTGAGATAGGGGCCAGGGATGCCTTGTACTCTAAAGTGCCGTTGTTTCCAGAAGAGAGTATATGATTTTCCATTGGTGGAGAATAAGCTGATGGTAAGAAGAAGCACTCCTAGTTAGACACTTTCATGATTCTTTAGATCTCACACAGAGCACCATTTTTTAGTTAAGTACCAAGAACCTACTCATTGCTGTAAATAACATCAAAACAGACAATCCTTGCCTGAGACCTTAAAATGTGACAAGAAAGAATAAACAGCTGGAGTTTTCCTGAAAGATTAATAATAATAGTAATAATAAGTGCTGGCTCACATGCAAGGACTGACACTTTAGAGGGGATCAGAATAAAAAAGCATAGGTTGGGAGAAAGGAAACATTTTCTTCAATTAGGACTGACTTGAAGAAGGAAATGTAAATGGGAGAGAATGAGATTAAAGCACATTCCTCTTTTTGACTCCAATATACAGCAATGGGGGTGATATAGTAAGAGCTCAATGCAGGATAAGAGCGTGAATTTTTTGTATGGGAAGAATTATGTATGGGAAGCTGTGAAGGTGCCAAAATTCCCAATATAACTGAAATTTCATTAACAACATAAATGGTATTTACATCATAGTAAATCTGTGTATTTAAAATAGAAAGTAGCTAAAAATCTCTAAAATATTAATGATTAATAATGAAAATTACAAGACTGCTGTCTGATTCTATATTGGGTCTGCAGGTTTTGTTGCTTGCTTGCTTTTTGCTATTCTGAAGTTACTGGGGTTATTTATGGCTGGAGAAATGTAATGATAGTTGTATTCAATCTCTAGGTAATGAAATTAGAAAAGGAAATGATAAATAGGAAAAAGAATGATACGTGCTTTTGCAATGAGCAATGATTAAATTTATCATGAGCAGAAGACAACTAAACTTTCTAGTATTAGTTTCAGACTTTCAGATGCTGAGATACAGAATGTTTCGAAGCAAAATATCTCTACAGGGAAAGGCCATTACCCATTTGAAATATTCTGAGCGTGTAGGTGTAATGAAAGGTTCCCTGAGGATAGATGAATCTCCATGCACCAACAGCCTAGGATGGGCTATTGCAAATCTTTTCAACCTTTACTCTCCCTCTGGAATTACTTCTGTTTTCTCATATGCTGCTGATCTATAATCTGACACGATAAAACACACTGTTTTAGAACTCCCAATTTTTTATTTTGGAAAGTATTACAAAGCAGGGGATTGGATAGGGACATTTAGCATTTTTACTTCTTGAGCTTTGCTATGATCCAGACCAGACTGCTGCTGAACAACATGATTGCCATCTGTTGTGACATTTGCTAAATAAATAGGTATCCTCAACACAGCTGAGTATGCCACCTGATGTGCGTGTTACAAATTTCCTTTATTATTTATACTAGTTCCTTTCCTTTATTTCTGTGCAGCAGTCTGCATAAGGATTAAAGGTATTTAGCTTTTCCTCAACTTTGTCAGTCCACAGTAGCATAACTATGTAATAGGGCAGAAAAATCTGCCTTTCCCAGCCCTTTATAGGCCTTAACTGCCCCTAGGGTTACTGGCAGGAGACTGAATTGGGTAGGGATCAGTTTCTGAAGCTCTTGTCGAAAACTGAACTGCCATCTAGTTGTTAGATGGTGCATCTGGTCCCTGTTGGTTGTTTAACCCAAGGCAGACAGTTTAAAATGAACTAAATGAAGAAAGGGAGTCTCAGTAATGAACCATTTAGACTAAGAGGCACCAGTGGTAGGGAGAGCTTCAACTGAAATGTTAAAACTGTTGTGAATGAAAAGATAATGGAAATGCCTGAATATGGACAAGAGGAGGACTGGTGGGAGGGATTTAAGGATGGCATGTGTTGATTTATCAATAGGCCATCAATACTGATCATAACTATATGTAACTTGTCAGAACAGCCTACACCCAAACAACAAAGACTCAAGCCATTAAGAGATGATGGCACTAGATAAAGACCAAGTTGGAGCCTAGGACACTCAGATAAGGAGACAAAAGAGAAGTGAGTAAATCATGAAGACATGCAGTATGTGGGACAGATGGGAGAGACAGAAGATCCTAATTGCTGTCATCTCCTCAAGGATACAAAAAGCACATCAGCAAAGGAAGTTGCCAACATAAGAAGAAAGTATATGTGTATGATAAGGACTCCACAGCCACCCACCCTTGTACTTAATCATCTCAGGGAGTCCTGGTGATGTATCTGGATGTACACCTTGCTATCTGAATGTGACATGAGCCTAGATGACTTTGAGTGCTTGCATATGACAGCCTGATTGAAATCAGTTTGTTTTAATATAAAATTCATTTTCCCTTCCTATGAGATCCTTCACTGAACTTTATTGTTTCAACAACTTCTCCTACAACAGAATGTACATTGAATGCAAGGACAAATGAGGCCTTCATCCTTAGTGAAAAAATAGCAGATGAAGATATGTAAAGTTAATGGACAGGTTAAGAATTAAGCAAAGTGTAACAATAATTTAGGAACTGGATAAACACATAAAATAGGTCATTTTTTATAAGTAGAGCAGTGATTTTTTACATTCCAAGCAAATACTGTATTCAGATATGACATATATTTGCCTCACACTTTTCACTGAATTCATATAAGATGGTTTGCAGCTTGTTTGAATTTTTCAGTTGACAGAGGACTCCAGTCTACAAATCTCATCATATTTCAAAATATATTTGCATATACTTATTTACTGTAATTGCCACAAGAGTTACCATTCAGTCTGATCACCTGGTCAGTGGCTAATTGGAATCAGCACAGCAGTAACATCATCTATGTTCTTAATTTTGCTGCAAAAATACTTTAGCAGAGTTATATTATTTGTAATATTTCATGAACGTAACATGCAGAAGTGGCAATAAACTTTCATTTTTGTAGCCTCCAAAGCTATTTCATAAACTTTAATGGGGTACTTTGGACAAGCTATGAAAAAACACCATCATCTACAAACTGACACCTCCAGGAAAATGAGTTCCAGAAGTCACTTACAGTGAGTAATATCAGGTGGTCCATATGGATCGGTCATGTAGATGGTGGTGGGCTTTCCAACTTTCAGATACACTACATCTGATGTGTTCTTCAGTATCGCTACTGCCTCTTCATGGGTAACTTCTTCTAAACTGTAATTATTTACCTTAAAGGAGAAATCAAACAGGTGAGTCAGAATGCAGAAATAGACACAAAAAATGACACACCTTGCAGCTTCACAGTGTTGGGAAAAATGCTGTAGACAAAAAGCACTGAAGATTACAGAAGCAGTATTGAAGCAAGGTAGAAAATACAGTTTGAAAATACATCAATTTAGAAAATACATGCATACTTGGACTGATGTAGTGTTGATTATATCACAGAATTATAATGGATCGAGATGGCACCTGGTTTTATCAGTAGAAAAGTCCTCTCTGATAGTCTGCTACCAGTAGCATCATTAACATGAAACTGTATTTAATACTAATTTAATAAACAATATCACATTATTCACAGAAACCGCCTATGTTATTTGACCTATGAAGATAAACTGTCCATGAAATTCAGCTCCTAGTATGCGTGGTTGGGACCTCAGAAATACTTGAGACCCCAAAATCTTTCCATGCCTGATATGACACTGACCATTGAAATAATAAGAGTTACAAAGTGGAATACAGAATAAGGGGATGCCTAGGAGGCACAGGAAAAGATAAAGGGCAGTTCTGTATGGGACAAAAAGTCATTTTCAGTGTGAAAATTTGTCAGTTTTCTGGAAGCGCAGGAAAGAGACATTGGAAAAGTAAGAGAATGTAGTAATAGTTCTGTGTTTTATTGGAAAACAAAAACACAAGAGCAAGTATAAGAGTACAGGACTACAGATTAAAAGGAGAGGAATTATAGCAATAAATCTTGCCTATTCAGGCTTTATTCCCAGAGAAAGAAAATCAAAATAAAAGTGTCAGAACTGGTTTATTGTAGACTCATATAAAACTTATTCACCTATAAATCCAGTATATCCACAGAATGTCAACAACAGGTAGCCCTCCCCTCCTACAAACAGAATAGTGAATGGTCCCTTGCTCCCCCCAAAATACATCCTGAATAGAGAAATTATAGGATAGACGAAAAGTAAAGAAGGGTTTACATACAGGTTTCAGACATGTGATGTAAGCCAATAGACATCACAGAATCACAGAGCTGGAAGGGACCCATAAGGATCATTTAGTCGACCTCCCTGATCCTTGCAGGACTCCTAAATCTAAATCATATGACTAAGACCAGCCTCCAGACACTCCTTGAACTCTGACAGGCTTGGTGCTGTGACCACTTCCCTGGGGAGCCTGTTCCAGCAACCTACATTTCATGGTGAACGTTGTATATGAAACACTTTATTGTGATTTAAAGTGTCATACTCCAACTTCTACAGTTACATCAAGGATTCCTTGTAAAGATTATGCAAGATGGAAAGAAAAGTAGCTCCTCATCTATAGTATAACATAGTACAGATGTAAATCACATTAAAAACCCCATACTTTCTAGGGAATTTAGTATCAGTAAATTATCAGAGATGCGGCTGAGACAATAAGCTACTGCCAAGGGGGTTGGTAACTGGAAAGAAATCCAGCTATTATGAATCGCTGGAGGACACTCCGTACCCAGATGATTTCATCAATATCAAGACAGAATGATTGCTATTGGGCAGTACTGCTAAGGTTTCTCTTTAAACTTTGTTTCTTGTACAAACTTCATTTTAAGGTTAACTGAAAGAGGCAATGACAGGCATGTTATGACAATTTGACATTAAGAGCAATGATACAACCTAACACTCAGAAGAGAGTTGCTGACATTGTATGCTGTATTTTGACAGGTCTTCTATTTAAATAAAAATCTGATACCTATCTTCTATAAATTTCTGCATTTCTTATGAAGACAGATATGCACTTTTAATAAATAAATGTATTTTATATTACTGTTCTGGTTGTGATGAGAAGTGACTGAAATTAAGCCTTTCTTGTTTATGTATTTCCAAACTGCCAAATACTGAAAAATCACTTTTTTGGAAATATGACTGCACAGTTGTCCTTTACCTTCCCATGATGTCTGTACATTGTACCTATCTACTTATGTTTTATTTTAACTGCAAGATTTTTGAAACAAAGAAAATCTCACATAATAAGCTTCCACTATAAATCATAGAATGGTAGGGGTTGGAAGGGACATCTGGAGGTCACTGAGTCCAACCCCCATGCCAGTTCAGGGACACTTAGGGCAGGCCACACAGGAACAGATCCAGGCAGGTCTTGAAAGTCTCCAGAGAAGGAGACTCCACACCCTCCCTGTGCAGCCTGTTCCAGTGCTCTGTCACTCGCACAGTGAAGAAATTTTTCCTCATGTTGAGGTGGAACTCCCTGTGTTTTGCTTTGCTACCATTACCTCTCATCCTACCACAGGGCACCAATGAAAGGACACTGGCCTCTTCTACTTGACACCCACCCTTCAGATATTTGTAAACATTAATAAGGTCCCTTCTCAGTCTTCTCTTCTCCAGCCTAACAGTCCCAGGGCTCTTAGCCTTTCCTCATAAGAGCTGTTCCAGTCCCTTCACCATCTTTGTAGCTTTCTGTTGGACTCTCTCTAGTATTTCCCTGTCCCTCTTGAACTGGGGAGACCAGAATTGAACACAGTACTCCAAATGTGGTCTCACTAGTGCAGAGTAGAGGGAGAGGATAACATCCCTTGACCTGCTGGACAGTCTTCTTTATGCACCCCAGGATACCATTGGCTTTCCTGGCCACAAGGGCACATTGCTGTTCCATGGAGAACTTATTGTCCACAAGGACGTCAAGATCCCTCTCCATAGGGCTGCTTTCCAGTGGGTCTACCCCTAACCTGTACTGGTACATGGTGTTGTTCCTCTCCAGATGTAGGACTCTACACTTATCCTTGTTGAACTTCATTAGGTTTGACTTTGCCCAGCTCTCCAGTCTGTCCAGATATCACTGGAAGGCAGCACAGCCTTCCGGTGTATTGGCCACCCCTCCCAGTTTCGTATCATCATCAAACTTACTGAGGGTGCACTCTGTCCCTTCACCCAGGTCACTGATGAAGATGTTGAATAAGACTGGACCCAGAACTGACCCCTGGGGAACACCACTACTTATACAGGTCTCTAGCTGGACTCTGCACCACTGATCACAGCCCTTTGAGCTCTGTTGTTTAACCAGTCTCAACCCATCTCACTGTACACTCTTCTAAGCCACACTTCCTGAGCTTTGACACAAGGATGTTATGGGAGTCAGTATCAAAAGCCTTGCTGAAGTCGAGGTAGACAACATCCACTGCTCTCCCTCCAACTACCCATTCAGTCACATGATTGTAGAAGGCTAGCAGATAAGTCAGACATAGACCTAGACCTTTAGTAAATCCATGCTGGCTACTCTTGATAACCTTTTGTTGTTGTTGTTGTTGTTGTTGTTGTTTTGGTTTTTTTTTTGTTTGGTTTTGTTTTGTTT
>JANHGN010023484.1:151140-168359 GCA_024605025.1 Megaceryle maxima
CTGTAAGATTAATTTCCCTTTATTTAACAAAAATATAATAATAATTTTTATAGAAATTGCAATGGTTACCTCCAGAAAGACGTATGGTGAATTAAAGTGTTTACACAAAACAATTTTCAGCCAAATAAAATGTGATTTAAATTTGTCACACTTACCATAAGGAGTCTATCTCCAACCTGCAACCTCCCATCTTTCTGTGCAGCTCCTCCATCAATAATCTTGGTGACATAAATGCTGTTGTCCCCAGGGATGTGTTGGTTTCCAACCCCTCCTGCAATACTGAATCCCAGACCTAGAGAAGATATGAAAAACAAAACATTAGCAATACATTATATAGCATTAAAGAGGAGCACAAGAGTAACACATATTTAATCTACTGTGCAATTATAGTATTTTTTACAGAAATACTAATAACATAAGAGATATTTATGGAGTCAATACTCTCCCACTTTTCCTGGAAGGTCAGGGATAGAAATAAATGAAGGAAAATTGTCATGTACAATTATAAGAAGATACTATGGATCAAACCAGTGATGATTCTGTAACCATGGCTTGTCCTTGCCCAGGGGCCAGTACAGCCTCTGTCAAGACGTTATGGCACAACTTGTAATGACTAGTAATAATGACCATGACTAGTAATAATGATCTGAAACTTGGCAATTATTTTGTTAAATATTAGTACAAAATACATCACCATCTAACAGAAAAAAATTAAAGGTATTCTGATTGTCCACATAATTTGAAAAATACTAGGAGAGGTGTGCAGATTTTGCAAGTTTTTGCAATACTACAGTGAAGGGTCTGTGAAAGATAAATAATATAGATAGTTGGATTTAAATCTGCTTTGTGTATTTTTCTAGGACAGAAATATCTTTGCCTATGGATACATAAAATAAGAAAGCAAAAGTCCTTTGTACATATATAAGTTCTGTTCAGTGATCTGTGAAATTCCTAGATAAACATCCTAAGAGCTAAAATTTGGAACAATGTTAATAATAGATGCAAATATGATTCAGGAAAAGAAGGCAAAATAAATAGATGTTGGGGAATGAAAAATAAGACAGTTTTGCCCTTTTCTTACTTTTCCTATGCTCTGACCATTTGCATAAACAGACAAATAATTCCTTCAATTTATAATAACATTTTTATTTCTCAATCAGAAAAAGAGACAGAAACTACTCTGCTTTATTTCCATAAAAATCTACTTAAAACAGCTAATTTTTCATAGATCACATAGCTAATGGGAACTTCCAGATGCACAAATAATCTGTTACTGGCAATAACCTGCTTAGACTATTGCTTCAACCAGGCATTTCTCTTTCAGCTGTATAGAAAAAAACCAGTTGTATATACTTAAAGGATCATCAGTAGTTTTATCTATGAAATCTATGCTGTTCAGTCATTCTTAAACATGTAATAGCTGCAGTCTGAGCAGGAAAATGCAATAGCAAAATTAAGTTGTCTGGAATTTGGCATTTTATCACAAACTCACCAGCCTGACTACTTGGGCAATAAAACTCAAGGGAGGTTATATTTAATACACACAGATTTTTTTATCAGCTATATGAGTAGAGAGGTACATTTTTTTGAGAGAATTAAGTATTATCTTTTTCCTCACATTATTCATTTACATAACATTTTAATATAATCATTATTTTAGCTTAAAGATGTGAGGTCAGATAACATAATGGACTATTTAATGGGTAGTGTCTAAACAGTAAATTACAAAAAGAAACCTCTAAATTTATATCTCAAATTGAAATACTACTTAATTAAGATCACTATTATCAATACACATGAAGTTAATTCAGAAGTGTGGGATAATTAAAATAAAGCTTTATTTAATTTCCAACTAAGACTGGTGATCACTGTTACTATTTATGCACTACTGTCAGGACAGCTACAAGGATAAAAAGATTATGATTTCTTCAGCATGGAAGAATTTGTTCATTGCCCTGGGACTACTAACAAGGAAGCAAAAAATATTCTAAGAAGACTGAGAATAAAAATTTTCTTTAAAATATTGGCTGTGGACAAGGAACAATGACTGAATAATGTTCCTTGGTGACATAATTATCCTTTTGACCTCCAAAAAAACCACCTGCATATGCTTCTACTAGTAAAGTGAAGATCTGAGAGTATTGCAGAATGATGATGAGAGCAAATGAGTAGGCTAGACTGCAGCCAGCGAGCTTTCTTCAGCTTCACTGCTCACCTAGGGCACGACCTCGGGAAGATTAGGCTATGGTATCCTCTTCTCTCCCCTTAAGACTGTATGCTTGCAAAGCACAAGGTCATTTCTGGCCACATAGCTACATTCTGTACAAAGGGGTTCCTAATTCAACCTCATCCTGCTGCAATATAAGCAAATAGTAGCAAAAATAATCCCTTACATTTTCTGCAGTGCTGAGTAGGGTGCTGGTGTTTGCTATTTGTTTGTATGGTTGTATTGCAACTGATGTATGAAACCACACACACAAAAAAATAGCACTAATGTGCTACTTCCATTACCAAAATGAACTTTATAATGAGGAATGAAGTAAGTTTTTCTACTTCTCTAGTCCACGTAAAATGTTGCTGTGTTGTAATGCATGGGGCTACACTGTTTGTATGCAGGCTCTGCCTTTGGGCTCCAAAAACCCAGCATTGAATATAAAAAAGTTTAAAAGAGCAGAACATGACAGGGGGCAATACTATAGGGAGGAAAGGAAGAGTTGGTAGGAGAGGCTACTGAGGAAGAGAGAGATTTTCTATGCATTTCCCATGGGTAATGATTTAGTTTCATTGCCTAATCACGTCTTCTTTAAAAGACTACTTCTTGGGAAGAATGGGGAATGAAACAGTGGCCCACTTAATTTTACTTAAATGACTTTTTTTAATTGCTAGAGCACTGGGAAAGTATACCATAATAACACTTTTGGGTAGGATTCATATGGCCAAATGACATCTCTATGCTAATCATTTATGCTACCTTTATAATCAATGACAATTCATTAAGGGCTTTTAAAGCATGATTCATCTCAAAGAGACATCTAAAAGACATGAGATGAATCACACTCTTGGTTTCTGAAAGGCTGGGGACTGGATGTGGGAAGAGATGGGTGGGAAGATCAGTGCTATAAAGTTCACAACCCAAGTTACAGTCTCAGATCTATTAAGCCTGAAGGTTTTAAGACCTTAGAAAGTTTGTGCATCCCAGGTGTGTATCCCTCTTTTCACTAGCTACATCAGGTTAGTCTCATATCACATTCTTACTCTATTTTAAAAAAGAGAATCACTCGACCATTTGGGAACACAGGGAGCGAGATATTGCTCCATTAATTAAAAAAAAAAGAAATTAAAAATAGTGTATTGCAGAATATTTTTCTTATTCATTCCTGTGGTTTGAAAAACATTGTCATGAGAACATAGAACATCAGGTGTTGCTTTGGGGAATGCCCTCCCTCTCACTTCCTATTTTGCTGATGTGCAAACTGCTTCACATAAACACCTCTGCTGGGAAAGAGCACCCGATTTCCTTACAACAGGAATTAGATGGAGGATAGACTTAGAATGGCAGTAAGAACTTTTTTACAGTGAAGATGGTGAGATACTGGAACAGGATGCCTAGAGAAGTTGTGAGAGTTGCCCATCATTGGAAGTGGTCATGATCAGGTTGGACAGGGCTTTGAGCAACCTCATCTAGTAAAAACAGTGTTGGACTAGATGATGCTTAAAGGTCCCCTCCAACCCAAACCATTCTATGACTCTATAGTTCTATGAAGACCACTGCAAGAGGAAAAATGAAACAGAACTGGATTTAATACTGGTGTACATCCAGGTCAAACTCAGGTTCATTCAAAACCACTGAAGAGAACAGGCACATAGAAGATTGGGTCATTGTGTAAACTGTGGAAGATCTGAGGGTGACAGAGCACTGGAACTGGCTGCCCAGAGAGGTGGTGGAGTCTCTGTCTCTGTCAATACTCAAAACGTGCCTGGACACGATCCTGTGTGACCTTCTCTAGGTGAACCTGCCTTGGCAAAGGGGTTGAACTCGATGATCTCCAGAGGTCCCTTCCAGCCTCTGTCATTCCATGATTCTGTGATTCATCAAACTCTATCTCCTCCCATTTCCACTGGATAGATGTTTATAAAACTCATCTGCCTTTGGGTTCCACAAATGCTGATCACTGATCCTGTGGATAATAACATGTGCTATAGTGGAACAAGACAGGAGATACTGCTGTTATTGGAAAGCAGAAAAGAGATAGGGGAAAGAGCTATTCCATCAAAACTGGAAACTGCAAAAAAAGTGTTGATATTAACAATAGTCAAGGATATTTATTAATATCTTTTCCCTGGACTATTAGTAAACAAAACATGAAAATATTTGAAAGGGTAATGAAGCCATAAATAAAAAAAAAGTTGCTGCCATAACAATTCAAAAGCCTCCAGAGTCTCAATCATAGCTACCTCAGAAAAAAAGTAAACAGTGACTATTTATTTTACATTATTTGCTGCACCAGATACAGGTTTTTAATGCATCACTATGATAGTAAAAAACATATCTTCTAACTACTTTTCTGGTAAATAGTAGGCATAGAGGCTCCCCTTATGATCAATCCAGCAAAAGGTACCTCTATGTGATAACAATAAAAGCACTGTTTAAAACACAAGGGATTAATTGTACTGTTGGCATATCACTTTGCAGTAACCAAAGAGGGAGCCTAAAAGATCAACTGCAGCTAGATAATGTCAGCTTTCTAACAAGAAGCAAAGTTACATAAAACTCTTGCTCATAACCCAAATGGGATGTTGCATTTTGCTACACATAGAACCTAGTTTATTTTCAGACAGCAACCAGAATGAGGATTTTAGGGGATAAATCCAACATGATTTCACAGTCCTAGATGGGAACCTCTAAATAATGGGGAAGTCAAAGAAAGTGTCATTTAAGTCATAACCTTAAAATGCAATTAAGCAGTGCATGATTTGCAGGTAGTTAACCCAAGCAGTGTGATCTAGACACACAGAAAATCTGATTCCTAATTTCTGGATTCCTGGCTTTACCACAGTATGCCTTACCACTGACAAAGTGACCTGGTGAACACAGAGTGACTTGAAGCCATAAAATGCATATGACATGTAACAGAAATATTAGCCTAGCAACAAAAGAAATATGAATGCAAATGTGCGTGTAAGCACTAGCAGAAAGAGTAAATTTTAGAGAAACTATGTGTATTGACAATACAGAACATTCCTAGCAATAAAATGAAAATAAGCTGTTTCTATCAAACCTGGACAGACTCTTTGGACTCAAGACCACAGCACAGGTGTCTTGTCAGCAGAAGATCCTGTACCTAACAGTGGGATGTTGGCAGCAAGATTACAGCACACAGCACAGGCCATTCTCTTGCCTGTAAGGCCAACAAGAAAGCAGATTGTAGTGATAAAATTGTGGGCCTACTAAATGAAAAAAAAACCTGTCAAAGAGCAGCCTAAGAGAAGAGAATGAAGAAAGAAATTTTCAATGTAAGGACTGCCCTGTCCCAACAGTGGACTCCTAGAGAGTATAAATCATCTGTCCAGAAATTAGCCCATGGTTGACAATCAAGAAAACACCAAAAGATGTAGTAAGGGTTTGATGTCCCATGTCCTTTGTGTTACATATAAGTGAGACAGACCATCTTGGCATGGCCAACCTGGAGATTCTGAGGATGTGGGTGAAAAGAAGAGTGAATGATGTACATGAGAGAATGAGCATAACTGGGTAACTTATTTGGAGATTTCATTAATATTCTCCCTTCCTATATGATCTTTCATTGCTTTTTGCCACAATCACTTTCTACAGGCGTGAAACAAACTGATTTGCTGTATGAAGCTGTTTGTGGCAGCAAAAAAAGATAATACAACCAGAAAGTACCCATGCAACAGCTTGCCCTTCTGAGGACCTTCCCTGGCACTGTAAGTCTGTCTGTGCTGTGGGACAGGACACATTGACCATGTTCCTGTGAGAAATGACACAAGGCAATGAGGAATCCAAACTGAGGTAGCTCCTGCCTTGCCGCAGACCAGCCAGTTCTGCAACACTCAATTACAAAAAATATAGCTCACTGTTATTTTATTGTTGAATTTACTTAATCTTACGGAGACAGTATTTATATAGTCTCTTTTTTTTTTTTTTTTTTTTTTTTTAACTCTGAAAGGGAGAACAGTATCATACTGAAGAACTGACCAATGAAATTGTCAAACCTGAAGCAATGAAGTCCAATCCAGGTTTCTAATTAATCAAATTCCACTTGAAGGGAGGAAAGGAACACTGGGAATATAAAATACTTTGACTGATGTCATTTGATTGACTTGTTTTGACAGGTACCATAGTTATATTTAGTGCTATATGAATAAACAAACTGAAACAAGGTTAATTATAAACAGAGGAGCAGCAGGGAATATTTCCTCCTGCCCCTTTGCTCAAGCCTCAAATTGCCAATTTTAGTTTTCCTGAAGGAGAGATATAGCACGTATTTAAAAGTAGCACACCACAACTATGGAAGTTTAATACATTTGTTATAGCTGTGAGTTATGATTTGCATTCATTATTGACAGCATATTCCTTTATTATTTGTTACACACAAAAATTAAATGCATTACAAAACAAACTGTTTCAAATAATTATGCAATGTTGCAGGGAGGGACTGATATTCTCCTACAGAGCTCTTTTTCTGTCTTTATTTTTTATCCCATGAATCAATTCCTGAGAAACTATTAATCCCAAACATAGAAAATGTCACTTTTATCTATCTCATCTCCTTCGTGTTGTAAGGGTAGATTCAAATATCAATTCAGTTGAGTAAGTTCTTATAACAATTCCTATTCCTGACTCATGTGACAGTTTATACCAGAAGGACTTACCTGAATAAAATTTGACTACATTTTGTTCTGTGGATGAAAAAAGTCAATCTAAAGTACAGTATGATTCATAAAACTTTAACTAATATTCATAACATACTTAAAAGTTGACTACTTTTTTCATTGCCATCAATTCCTGTTTCAGACCCTGCTCCCAGATCACTTCAGAGGGCTGGTTTTGTAACCAACAATTTGATCATGGCTTTAACTGGGAAAAAGGCCCAAGCCCCTGCAGATTGACTGAGCCTATCATTATCTACTGTTTATATCTAACAGCCTTGGGTTAAAAACTTCAAGCATCTTCCTTATTATTTTGACATTTATTTTGCAAAAATATCTACAGTTTTTTATTATTTCCCAGATGATGTCATATAGAATAAAAATTATGTACAGTGCCACCAGGTAAGAAGAATATTCTCTGAAACCACCTTACACAAAAATAAAATTACTGTCTCCTTTAGACTGTGTGTCATTATAAACTCACATCTTCGGCTATTTATCCAGCAGTTGTTACACAGTCCTTTTGTTCTTGCCCACAGCCATTTTTGTAGTTTTTATTTTCATTGTTCCTTACATTCTGGATGCCAGTCCATCACCTTTCCATACTACTGAACCAACAGAGATACCAAATTTCAGTACAGCCTCTACTGAGGATCAAACTGAAGAGCACACACAATACTTCCATCAGGTATGGCCAGCATGCTCATGAAAGAGGCTATGACTGGATACTGTTTGTACAGTTGTGATTATACTGCAGGCAAAGAAAATCCTTTCCTTGCAAATGAGCACTGACTGCACAGCAACACTGCCACATCTCTGAGGGACAGAACCCTGCCATAACTTCGTTGAGAGGGGACTTAGAACTTTTCTGTATGGAGGCAGATTTTGGTGAGAGTTTTTAGTAGAAAGCAAACAATACATTTTTTCATCTTTTATCTGCCTTTATCTAGATATATTTTAAACATTGCAAACTCTAACTTTTAATATGCAGCTCAATAAAATTGATACTTCCAATTTTAATTATTCCTAATTTCACAAAAATTAAAAAATAATTGAAAATTAAGACATTATAGCAGCACAATCTTGCTGCACAGCCCAGTGCAGGAATCTGCAGAGGTCTGTTCTTGCTGCTTGCTTGATGAGAGAGAGAACAGAGATAATGAT
This sequence comes from Megaceryle maxima, assembly GCA_024605025.1. Lineage (NCBI taxonomy): Eukaryota > Metazoa > Chordata > Aves > Coraciiformes > Cerylidae > Megaceryle > Megaceryle maxima. The sequence continues at coordinate 159,196 of JANHGN010023484.1, forward strand.
CTCACAGAGATTAAAATGTCTTCAATACACTGGTGCATATGCACATTTGTACTACCCCAGATGGCTCTCTGAAGGACTTAAAGGCTTGGAAGAATGGCAGCCAGCTAAAACTCAACAGAGGAGAGACTGTGATAGTAGCTGCTGGCTGGTGATCCAGTAAGAAGTGATGGCAGGCCGATTTCCATACCTTTGACTGAGAACACCTAAGCAGGTTTCCAGTCTCCATTTCAAATTTTACAAAATGCTATCCATACCATTAGGAAGCATATGTAATTTTAAAATTTGACTACCTTGCTGCTTCCTACATGTCCTGATACCTGTTACAAAACAGCTATGTGCTGGGATGTCCCAGAAAGCCTCCTGCCTAACACTGCTTTCTCTGAGCTTGCTCTTCTGCTGGAGATAGGGGTATGTAATGTGTCATGTCTTTTCTCTGGACACGTCATTCACCAGCATCATCTGAGACCCACAAAAGTTAGAAATGCAGAAATGTCCAGAATATGGAAAAAAAGTCTTAAGGATATTTCAGGGGCTTTTTTTTCCAAGTTACTCTGCTCTGGCCTCAGAAGCAAATTTAAACAACTACAACTATTTTCAAATTGCTTTTTCATTTTTTTGGGGCATCAAAATCAAACATTGCAGTCATATCTATTGGGTCATAACAAGAAAGAAAATAATCTGTTCTCAGGACACAGGGTTACAGTCCATGGCTTAAAAAAATTGTTTATATTTTCATTGAGAGAGGAGATGATGGGAAAGTTAGATTGTGACACAAATGTTAACATACCTGCAAGGCAGTGAGTGTATGTTTAAAAACAATCATGCTCTAGGTACAGCATTACTTCTGCATAACAGTAAAGCTAATTTTTCTGTAATAAAGCCTTGAAAACACACCTTGTTCAATTACACAGCTATTTGTAGAAATTTGTAAAAAATTCTCTAACATGCAAATGAAAATGCTTCTTCATTTCTATTCAGTTCTGCAGTTAAATGTTTTTTCCATCACAAATTTTTGCATCCATATATTTATCCCTAAAGATACATCCCCTTCTAATGAAGGGAAAAGAAACAGCAAGCTAGTAAAATACACTTAAGAGTCTTCTTAGAAGTTGTGTATATTCTATATTTTCACATTTATTCAAATTAATTAGGAATTAATTTTCCAGAGAACACAGACAATGAGCAGTGGCCTAATTGCACGACAGGAATTCTCAAAAATGCTTCAAAATTTGTCTTGAAAAAAGAAGGTAGTATTCCTAATTATTCACAGTAAGCTGATTTAGAAAGGATTACTGAGGATTCAAGTCAACTGAAAATCATATTACATCACACTGTCACAATTTTACTAGCGCGAGTGCAAGGAAGAGAAAATTATTTCATTTTTGACATATACTGACACTCTAAGAACCACAGCAGTAAGTTCAGCTCTTTCAGGAAAAGCCACTTGATACACCAAGTCTAAATATTTCATGCTAAACCAGTCAAATTATGTTTTTTAAGAAGTGAAGATTAGTGATGTAAAGCAGATAAATCCAAGATCTGTCACTTCAGCACAGGATTAACTGCTTGCAATTTGATTTTTTAAAATGTCTTTCCTCTTCTCACATTTCCATGCCAAGTTTGCATATGTCTGCAACTGAAGCTGTGCATACACATTGACTTCCTGTTCACGCAGGAACTTTTTTGCATGTTTTTGGTGCACCCACAAGGAAAATAGTCCCCAGATCCAGAGTAACTACAAATGAGAAATTTTAACTAGTGTAGACATCATCTGGCTGGCTGCTTGTGTGATAAAATCATTTACATCTTGCAGGTGATAATGTTAAACCCAGTATAAATGATTGTATGGCTGAATGTGATATGAGTGGACTCTTAAAACTACCTCTTTTTTTTCTCATTCTACTTTTGTCCTCCATTAGCAATATTTTTCTGAGCAAGAGGTTTTTGGATTTTTTTTGTTATCCCATCCTCACCTTTGCCCTTTCATTCACTTGTGCAAAAATCAACTGGATGCAACAGACATCCCAGGAAATCAGGCTGGATGGGGCTTTGAGCAAAACAATTTCATGAAAGCTGCCCCTGCCCGTGGCAGGGGATGTGGACTAGATGATCTTTAAAAGTCCGTTCCAGCCCAAACTGTCCCATGATTCCATGACTCCAAGCAGCCAGTTGTCCTAATCAGCAACAAAAAGCCAGGTGGTGGGTTGTAGGGTCCATTTCAGATACAAACCTCTGCTCTTCTCCCTGCCTTTGGCCACACTTTCCAACTCAATGCCTGCCTTGTATTAGCCATGAAGGTTTTCTAGGCAGATGGATTGGCAAGCTGAAAATGGCATTAAAACCAAAACAAATTAGTCTGAATCAGAGACCAGGTGCGGTGCATATTCACCAGCATCTACAGAGATGGCAGCAGTAAGATCCAGCAGCTGAGGATGGTGTGAGGTTCACGTGTCCCCTTTGCTGGCAGAATGCTTTTGTACAAGACATTTTATTATAGAGCTGTGACTCCTATGGAGAGCAGTGGAATGTTATCACTGCTGCTCAACAAACTCAACTTGGTGGGTGTGGCAAAAACGAAAGATGCAGGAACAGGAGCAAGTAGCTGAAGTGAGTAGGACAGAAATGGATATTTAGGTTAATAATGCACTTGAAAAATATTCAGTAAAAATATGCTTTTAGAGTATTAATCCTGCTTTGAGGAAAGGTAACAATAGAACTGCTCTCCTAAGCTTAAGAGAGAGAAATAAAAATTAGGAATCATAAGTTTGTAATGTTTCTAAGAGTGAAGACAAATCTGATATTGCTATAGTGGAAGAAAACAGTGTAATAATAATGCTTATTCAATATTTCTCCAATTTTTGCTCTGGCAGATATACTGGTACCTTGAACTTTTTCTGGTTAGAGAATCAAATATCAAACCTTTAACTCACCCTCTCAAGAAAAGTTCTGTGTGAGAACGTTGGATCCAACCACCTTTGACTGCATTGTGAGAATGTTTAATACACATGGGTTGAAAGCAGTGGGAAACCAATTTATCTCTACTGTCTCATTATTTTTTCTAACACCAGTTTTTAAGGCAATTAACCTAATTACCATAAATATGCTCTTATAGCTGTATTTATTTTAACTGCATCTCCTGTTAAAGATGCCATTTTCCCTTAATATGTAACTGATAATCAGCTCTCAAAGACTTTCATTTTGAGGAGAAATATATGGAAATGGGATCAACATGGCAGATCTTGATCTCAGTGATGATAAACCAAGAGAAGTCCCCCTTCCCTGACTGTCTTCTCTCTTCACCAGATAATTCAGACAAAATGTTAAAAGTTTGGGGTTTTTTTCCTTTCATCCATTACTACTGCTCTTAAATTTCACTTGACCCTATTTAATTCCTGATGCCATATAGATTCAGACTTGTAAGTTGTGGAAAAAAGAAACAAAAATAGCATGCCCTGGCTCCTCTTCAGTGCTGAGGGACAAGCAGTCAGTTACAGAAAGCTGGAATGACTGCACTGAGAAGATCCAAAGAATTACTACATGTTAATTTGGGTTCAAATGCTGAAATATGGTTCACTTTCCATGCACAAAGTACACCAGTTGTTTCAAACATAGGAACCAAATTTATGCTGACAGCTGATCATAGTTTGTCTGTCATTAACAAATAGTACCCACATAATTTTCTTCACAAATTACTGTAATTACTGACAGCAGCACAAGTTATTTCACCTTCTAATAACATAAATGAAAGGCATTTGTTCCTGTAGATGTACATACCAAGATCTATTTTTAAAGAGTTATTACTTTTTGATGAGGTATTTATTTTTTAAGTCAAGTTACTATGTAAATCTCTGCTTTTCCCACCACTCTTCCCAATAAAGATTAATTCTTGAAACTTACAGACTTGACACAGGAGATAACTATTCTAATTCATGAACAAATACTATTTGCTTTGTATAACATTAGGTGATATATCTTTAACTCAGTACAGCTGGGTCCTTTCTTTCTAAGTTGCTCTTCTAGGCAAATATTTAATAATTTGTCACCAATAAAATGGAGACAGTAGAAGCAGTCTGTCAGTTTGGGATCCGTTTAACAACCATAAATGTCAGAGAGAGAGTCATCAGTTTCTTTTGTTCATCCTCCATGTGATGAGGGGAAGTTAGCATTTATCTGCTTATCCCTGTTGCAAAGCTGAACAGAAATACTTTCTTGAAAAGCTCTCTGCCAATTATGTAGAAGCTTGAAAATACAAAATGAAATCAAAGTTCATCTTGTAGCCTCTTATCTATTTGCAATCAACCCATAAGCTGTCATCCATTCAGTTACTTCCTTTTTAAAAAATACAGAGAGAAATCAAGACACAAATTTACAAGTAATTTTGGTTGTTTATGTAAGGTGATTTACAGAGCCCTGAAGTTAAAAGTTTACAAGTATATAAATGATACAGAGAAAGAAAAGAGATGGTGCTTACTGAAGTGTAGTAATAAGGTGAAGACACTATTAAAATGGACTCATGAGTTATTGCACTTTGCTTTTACTCTTTTTGCCTCCCTGAAACTGTATTTTAGTCCTTTAGTTCAGTTTACTGATGATGCTTTCTTGCAATACTCTAAGAAACAAAATAAAACAAAAATGTTTTATTTGCCACTGGAAGGTACTCTCACAGACTAAAATAAATAAAATCAGACATTTGTGACTTTATAGAAAAGATGCAGACAGACTTTTTAGCAGGGCCTGTAGCAATAGGACAAGGAGTAATAGTTTTAAACTAAAGGAGGGGAGATTTAAAGTAGATATAAGGAAGAAATATTTTAAAATAAAAGTGGTGAGACACTGGCATAGGTTGCCCAGAGAGGTGGTAGATGCCCCATCCCTGGAAACATTCCAGGTCAGGTTGGATGGGGCTCTGAGCAACCCACTCTAGTTAAAGATGTCCCTGCTCACTGCAGGAGGATTGGATTAGATCACCTTTAGAGCTCCTTTCCAATCCAAACCATTCTATGATTCTATGACATCTCAGAAATTATGCTAAATATTTCCTAAAGGAATTGTACTCTACATAACTAGAAAGATAATGTGAACCCATATTTGAAATCTGCCTTCAGAAATGCAGGTTTTTTCAGACTTGTCCTATACCACAAAAGATTTTCTAGGGCCTTGCGCTTAGTAGTGTTGAGACTCACGAGTACAATACTTAAATTTGATTGTTTCAGTATGAGTTACACTATAGGTTTTCTGTAAGAATTTTCCTGGTATTTTTCATCTGGGCTCTTCATGAGATATAATATAACACAAGACAATTAGTCCCTTGAGGGTGTTCTATCTAGGAGGGGTATTAACATGGCCTTGACATGTTATTTCAAATAACAGCAATCCCTGAACTTCTCTGTAGCCCCAAAGATAGGGTTTCAGTCTTTGGGAACAATGTACACAGCATTCTAAATGAAAAATGAGACCACCAAGGAAGGAAGGAATGTACAAGCATGTTGATATATTTCTAAACCACTTTTAGGCCACCCATGGGAAATTTTAGGCAGTTACTTGCATGAAAAGATTCATCCCAGTTAGACCCAGAAGTGTAGAACTCAAAGCCTACAAGACCAATTTTAGATGTAAAGAAACCCATCTCTGCCTAGAACTGGACAAAAGTGGTTTATATCAAGTCAAGACAGCATTAAAAGGCTTAGTACAGTCCGAAGCAAAGGAGTCTTGACCAGCCACCAAATACTGAAACCTGCTGGGAAAACAGCCTTCAGTGCCAGGCACCCATCTGACCAAATTGTTCTTAAGGACCATGATCCTGACTTGAACCACTGAGAAGCTGAAAAGACAGAGAAATCCTGGATGAATGTGAATAAACAAATGCAGACTGAAGCGGTAGTTTATCTGTTCGGGTATCCATTAATATTTTCATATATGGAGAAGTTTCTTTTCTAAACAAGTGTCATCCCTCCTAGCCACAATGAAGGGAAAAAGAAAATAAAACCAAACAAACCAACAAAACCAAACCAACAAACAAAACCAAACCAACAAAACAAAACACACAAACAAAAACAAACAAACAAAACAAAACACACCAAAAAAAAACAAACAAAAAATGGGGAGGAAAAAAAAAAACAAACACAAACAACAAAAACCAACCAGGACATCAAAAATACTAAATTACTGTTGAGGACAATCAAAAGAAATATTTGTGGTTTTTGTCAGGAAGACACCCTCAATTTCTGCAGGTGCAGGATTCAAATAGCCCTATGCCAACTGAATCTTGGGGCTCACAGAAACTCAAGGGATTATTTATCTTCTCAAACTAAGACAGAATCAAGTATATTTGCATCATGGCTAACAAGTGTGTGTCTGGCACACCCAGATACAAGCTACAGACTTGGTGACGTCTGGTAATCTATCCCACCACAATCCTCTCTACTCCTAAATCCAGTCCAAATTTTAACGCAATTCAACTACTAAATTTTGTTCCACACCCTCCCTACGGGGCACACAGAGCAAACTTACTCTTCAAAGGTGTGCTGCAAGGCAAGAAGATTGTTATCAAAAGGGCCCATAACACACTCTCTTAAGTCTTTGCTATTTCAGATAAATTACTTCAGATCACATATTCTTTCCTTCCAGGATAGGGTTTCTAAATCTCTGATCATTTTTACTGCTTTCCCCTGGAGTGCCTCCAACTGGTTACACTCTTCTTGAAGTGGAAAGCTCAAAGCTTTACCTGTGAAGGATGAAAGGATTCCTCATATGTCTTAATAAACCATGCCTCAATTTAGAAATCCCAAGATATTATTTGAATGTTTCATCACAGCATGACGTGTAAAAGATAAGGTGCTACAGCTAAAAACATTCCAGATACTCTTCCATGGATTCTTTACCCAACATTTTTGTGTTAAGCACTGTGTGGTAGAATATTTGATTATTTCTACTGAAAGCACCTTGCAGTTGTCCTGCTGGACTTTTTGTTTTCAGACCACTTTCAGTTTTAAACCCTACCAACGTATGAGGTGATCTCAAAAAAATGTGAAAATGATTTACAAAAAAAGAGTATGACATACTCTGGTAATCATTACTCTTCAAACTTTTTCTAGCTGCTATTAAAGAGATTTCCTATTTGTTCCAGTGTTCTTCTGGGGTTCTGAAATTAAACTGATGGCTTTATAGTCCCTTCACTCCTCTTGTTCACTTCAATGAAGATTAGTTTTCTGCTTACCCTTTTCAGTTTTTTGCTTTACCTTCTCCACACAGGTGTTCGACCATTGTCAGCCAATGATCCACAAACATCAGATTTTATCAGCTAAGTTTCTGTGGTCTGGGATCAAGACCATCAGGATCTGCAAGTGTCCAAACATCTAACTTCTTTAAATGCTGCCAGGCCTGTTCCTTTTTTTCCTGTTCTTTATTTGAGGCTGAGGTCTTGTCCCTCTGTTGCTGGTTTTAATCATGATAGCAACCTTATCACAGATGACCTTTCTGTGAAAACTGATGCAAACAAAAAAGTAGGCACTTTTTATATCTTGCCTCAAAAGCACCTACCATCTCAACATCTCCCCCTATCAACGAAGTACATCTCTAAACTACAGTATTTCCCATTGTATTACAAAGGGGATGTGATTTGTTATAACAGAATTTAAAAGTATTATTTTAAAATAACTTTCAAAAATCTTGGCTATAGCATTTGATAATGATTAGAATTTAGAAATTATACACATTCAACTTAGAGACTGTGGATAGGATTAACCCCTGGCCTACCATTTACACTGAATTCCTTTCTCAGTTACAGTATATAAAATGTAAATATGCCTCCACTAAGCAACTTTACTAGATTATTTGCTGTAATTTTAAGTTTCCTCATTTTAAATCCCTCTCTTCGTTGGAATGGCTAGTATGTATCTACAGATTTCATAAGACATCCTATGCATTGTTTTGCATAAGAAGCAAAACAAACAAAACACCAGAACACAGCTGGGGGGGGAATCTATTTTGCCCTGATTTGCAAATACGACTTTCTAAAATAAAAACATTGAGTATGCCTTGAGGGTATTGTTCTTTTAGCTTATGCAACATTTCTTTTATCATATCCTAAAGAATTTTTGTGTCATTATATCCTTTTTTTACATGTCATTCAGCTTTGCGGTCTTGCTTCACAACTGTTCCTTTCTGTCAAAGATAATGATTGGACATTTTTTTTTACCCTAAAGAATCCAAGAGAAGGCTTCTTATTCATTTGTATAAATCGCTACTCAAAATTCAGAAGCCAGCATCTCAGGTAATAAACATGGAGATTTGTGCACTTGGAATACTTTGGATATACTAGCTAGATCTTCTGGTTTCACAGGAGTTTCCCTCCACAGATATAATTTGTTTTTTTAAGCTTTCAGGGTTGCATTTGTCTCAGAAATGAGACAGTAAAGACATAAGCATTATGCTGTCTCCTTGCCTTTCTCATATAAAGTCAGCCAGAACACAGACACAATCACTGTGTCCTGCATTACAGGAACCTCTGCTGCATGTCCAAACCAGCTGCACTTTGTACGTGTCACCAATGCAACTCACGCAGTACCAGAATGTTTGTGCACTGGAGTCCCAGAGACTGGACTTCTTGGTCTCGTATCTTAAGATGGCGCAATTGGAAAGTATGATCATTTGCACAGACCATTTGTTTCATGGCAAATGGCAAAGGATTGTCTTCCATCTAGATTCCAACAGATAGGCTGTCATTTCTAGGAACACTAATGTAATATTTAAAGAAAAAAAAAAAAATCACTCTAAATGATGACTGTTGTGGTTAAGGGGGAACAGGCTGAGTCAGGGGGACAGGTGGTAACCCTGGGATGCTGAGAAGTCAGAAGGCAGCTGTAATTCCCTCCCCTTCCCTGCCACACTCCATATAAAAAGAAGACAGGGAGTTTGGTGGCCTTTTCTTTCCCAGGTTCTGGGACTTGAGAGGGCATCTCAGAAGAGCTGGGTCTGGCTCCATGTCTGCCGTGTGATACATTGCCATCCCAGAGCAGGTTTTGTATATGGATCTGTATCCTTCTGCCCTTAATATTCCCTTTTTTTTTTTTTTTTTGGGGGGGGGTGGGGGGGGTTGGGTTTTTTTGTTTGTTTTTTGGGGTGTTTTTTTTGGTTTTGTGGGTTTTTTTTGTTTGGGATTTTTT
>JANHGN010023484.1:168459-192977 GCA_024605025.1 Megaceryle maxima
TTGTTTTGTTGTTGTTTGTTTTTTTTTTTTTTTTTTTTTTTTTTTTTTTTTTTTTTTTTTTTTTTTTTTTTTTGTTTGGTGGGGGGGGGGGGGGGGGGGGTTGGTTTGTTTTGTTTGTTTTGTGGGGTTTTTTGTTTGGTTTTGTGGGTTTTGTTTGTTTGGGATTTTTTTGGTGTTTTTTGTCTGCTTGTTTTGTTTTTCTCCTGTTATCCATTAAATTTGTTACAGTCTTAACTTCCAATCTTGGGTGAGGCATTTTTCTTTTTCCTCATTCCCCTTTTTATCCTCCCCTGGGTTGGGGAGGTTTCAAAGCTGTTGGACAAATGGCCTAAATTAACAAGTGATAAATTAATACTAAAATGCTATAGGAAAAATTTCTTTTGCCAAGTGTTGAGATTTAGTTGACACTTCTAGCTGTTGCTTGAGAAAAATCCAAGTTGCATTCTTTATTTTGTTTTCATTACAGATAACTGCAATTTTAGCTTGAATTCAGTATGCTGAAAGGAACAACAGACCTGCAGAAAGGACTGGTATATAGTATCGGAAATAGTGGGATGAATGACTATTTGCAATGAATCATTTTGGTGTCTGGCTTCTAAGTGAGTCAGACAGTCCCTTCAGATGTTCAGAGATGCTTTAATGTAACTCATTTCTTTTATTCAACTAGTGGAAACAAAAGAGTAATATTGACACTCTAGGATATTTTTTTTTTAAATAGGCTTCAGAGTGCTATTTTATTTACCATATCACTTAAATCTTTAAAGCTTCACCTAGCTTTGTCACTCTACCACTATTAGAATCTCTAATGCCTTCCTCAGAAGACTTAAAATACTGACTCTCTGCCTGTGTTCAGGTTTACAGAAAAAAAATGAGACAAGGACACAAGAAAAATAAATACCTACAGCTCCTCAAAGTATAAAAATTTAATTAAATAAAATTTATTCTTTTAAAGGTGCTTTTCCTGGCACTGCAATATTTTGCTGATGCATATTGTCTTGCAGACAGCAGATTTCTTGAGAAAGATCTGGACATCTGAAAAACTATCAAGGCAACAGAACTTGCTACATAGATAATTAGCTGAACAATAAAGAATGAAGTCACTACTCTGTAATTTCACCTAGTTAATTACACATTTGGCTTTAAATTAAAAAAAAGGATGAAGCTCTGCAAAGAAGTAAATATAAAGATCTTCAGCTACTCAGTTGGAAGTGACAGATTTCACATCAATGAATTTATTCCAGATAGTATGCTAAAGCCTTAATATATCTTCTGTTGCATCAGGATGTAACATCAGGCTCATAGCAATTTCTGTCATACAATTGTATATTTATTAAAGTGGTGAAAGATCAAGCATAATCATTCTCTAAAACTTACCTCAGGAATTTACAACAAGGAACACATAGGTAGTGAAAAAAAGCCAAGAAAACTGCCACTCCCTAGAAAATTCTCACTCCTCCACTAAGAAAACAAAACAAAAAAAATTGGCCTCCTGTCTACAGTAGTTCTTTCCACACTCACACCAGTAGTTTAGCCAATGACACCATTCTCCTTCCTCATCTTTTGATTTATTGCATATCTGGAAATACTGATGAGATAATTAACACTCTGCAGCGCTCTCTGCTTTATCTCCTCCCTCCCTTATGTTGGCCTCATGAAAACAGCAATGGCAAACTTAATGAAAGGGATCTTCTCTAATGTCCCTTTTAATTCTTAGACGTCACTCTTGAATGGAGAGGGAAGTGATGAAACCATTCCCTGACCCAGAAGTTTATAATCTAAAGGAAAAAAGGAGTACAAAGGCATGGTATAATGACAAGACTTACTGTAATTACATTGCATATGGTCAGGATAACAAATTGGAACTGGAAAAGAAGTTGGACAAGATTCACTGGGAATTTGTGTAACACCTTTCATAGACCAAAAAAAAACCAAACCCAAAACAACCACTGTTTGAGACTCCACTGATTGTCTCAACAACTGGTGGGGACAAGTCCTTTGACTGCATCAGTGGACAAGGGACAACCTATGGATGTGATCTATCTGGACTTCAGCAAGGCCTTTGACATGGTCCCTAACAACATCCTTCTTGCCAAGTTGGAGAGATACGTATTTGATGGGTGGACTGTTCAGGTGATAAAGAATTGGCTGGATGGCTGCATCCAGAGGGTAGTGGTCAATGGCTCAAAGTCCAGATGGAAAGGAGTGACAAGTGGTGTCCCGCAGGGGTCCATACTGGGACCTGTATTGTTTAACATTTTTAGCAATGACATAGACAGTGGGATTGAGTGCACCGTCAGCAAGTTTGCAGATGACACCAAGCTGAGTGGTGTTGTCGATACACCAGAGGGACAGGATGTCAACCAGAAGGACCTGGACAAGATGGAGAGGTGGGCCCAGGTGAACCTCATGAGGTTCAACAAGAGCAAGTGTAGGGTCCTGCCCCACTGTCAATACTGGCTGTGGGAGGAGGCAATAGAGAGCAGCCCTGCAGAACAGGGCTTAGGGGTGCTGACAGACAAGAAGCTGGACATGAGCAGACAGTGTGTGTTTGCAGCCCCAAAGGCCAATCACACCCTGGGCTACCTCAAAAGAAGTGTGGCTAGCAGATTGAGAGAGGTGATTCTGCCACTCTGCTCTGGTGAGACCTCATCTGGAATACTGGGTGCAGCCCTGGAGCCCTCAGCACAGGAAGGACATGGACCTGATGGAGCAGGTCCAGAGGAGGGCCACAAGGATGATCAGGGGGTTGGAACACCTCTCCTACAAGCACAGGCTGAGGGAGCTGGGATTGTTCAGCCTGGAGAAGAGAAGGCTCAGGGGAGACCTAATAGCCACCTTCCGGTACCTGAAGGGAGCTTACAAAAAGCCTGGAGAGGACCTGTTTACAAAGGCCTGGAGTGAAGAACAAGGAGCAATGCTTTTAAATTAGAAAAGAGTGGATTTAGGTTGGATATATGGAAGAAGTTCTTTACCATGAGGATGATGGAACACTGGAACAGGTTGCCCAGGGAGGTGGTTATGGCCCCATACCTGGACACATTCAAGGTGGTGCTTGACGAGGCTCTGAGCAACCTGTTGTAGTTGAAGATGTCCCTGCTTTCAGCAGGGGCATTGGACTAGATGACCTCTCGAGGTCCCTTCCAACCCAGACATTTCTATGATTCTATGATTTTAAAAAATGTCACAAGAAAAAGGCAGCAGTTTTCAATGGCACCCCAAAGCACAGATATGACAGTTTTCCACACAGGCTGAGGACAAAGATGCTCCAAGAAACTTTTCAGCAGTGAGGCAGAGATCATTATGTAGCTGGGAAACGCATTTAGTAAGCATATTCCTTTGAAACATTTCCACAAGGACAGGATAAATCAAACACAGAATTTTAAATGGTCTCCTTTATTCTCACCCAGAAGAAAGCCTTATGAGCCAAATCTGGACATGCATCCATTACTTATCCAGCTGCTGAAATTAAAATCCCTTTCTCTCTGTATGAGTAGAGGAAGTGGAAAGAAGAGAAAATACAACACCTTCCTACCTGTAAATTTCCAGGGAGAGGTTACAGAATTAAACCTGCTAAAGTGACTAGAACAGTATAATGGGAAATCTAGTAACTTGTGCTAACTGCTCTTGATTCTCAGCAAAAGACACAGAAATAACTTTGATGTGACAGAGAATAATAAATAAAATAATAGTAAATAATAATAAAAAAACCCAAAGTCACACTGGTACAACATACCACTTACTGTCTCTAGTCAAACCTAATGAAACTATCTAGGCAACTGCTCTTGATTCTCAGCAAAAGACACAGAAATAACTTTGATGTGACAGAGAATAATAAATAAAATAAATAATAAATAATTAAAAAACCCAAAGTCACACTGGTACAACATACCACTTACTGTTTCTAATCAAAGCTAATGAAACTACCTAGGCAACTGGATCATAATACAAAATACCTACCTAATTCAGAAAGGACAAGCACAGAAGATTTTGTCAATTGAAATGTCAATGATCTACTTAGCTCCAAAGATTGTTGAATTTGGTCTGACATGACAATTTCATATGACCATCTTCTGCCATTCAACTGCAATTGTAACCAAGAAGGTGGCAAATTTACCTTCTTTCTCCACTGAAAACAAAAAGAAGCTACAAAACTTTTTTATTTTTTTTCTTGAAACAAAATCTTGGGTTTTTTGGCATACCTGCACATCTTTCTTTCCTTGTGCTGCTGCTTTTGCTCTATCGCAGCCACAGTTCATTAAGATGAACCGTGTTCTGCTGAAGCTGCCTCATCAGTAAGTATTGCTGAAGCAATTTAGTAATGATCTCAATGTGCAGTGCTGGATTTTTATAGCCATCTCAATCGGCTATTAAAATACAGCACTGCACTTGGAAATTGCTCCTGCACCACTTCAGAAATAGCCTGCTTGTGTTGCAGAAAGTACTGTTCATTTCAGTAGAAACCTCACTCTTTGTGAATGATTTCTGGAAACTGATACTTAAAATCTACTATGAGATTTGATGTTTGCTTTGCATACTAATCCAGGATTTTTAGAACTGCTTGGAGAATTCTTAAGAATTGAATATTTTTGAGGGGAAAAAAAAAGTAAAAACAAACAAAATATATGTATATAAAATTCCTGCACAGTCTTCCAAGTCTTTTTGTTTATTCCTTTACTGATAATGAAAAATTACAGTGAAACAGAAAAGAGGGAAGTCAGAATTATCATGGAAATGTGAAACTTTAAAGAAGTGACGCTGCAGCTCACAGGATAGCTCTAGTTTTAGGTGAGACAATCAACCAGATGGATGGCTTTTGATTTCCATTTCAAATTATCCTTGAGGTGGAAAATCATCACTTTATTGATGGACTACTTACATCCGATCAGATTCAACCATCTTTGGAGCAGACAACAATTTGATACCACTATTTCCTGATATTTAACTGCAATTGTAACAAAAAACATGACAGAATTACTTTGTTTCCCCAGTGAAGACAAAAATATGGTAGTCAAAGCCTGGAATACTAGAACTGAAGTGCCACTAATAACAGTAATTATTATTATGTGAGATTACAATAAATAAAGACTACTTCAGGAATGGAAGGAACCGCTCTATAGAATTAATGGTTTTAAAGAAATATTTCATATGTGGTAATTTATACAAATGAGATGGCAAGTCTGCAGTGACCAAAAGGCAGGCAATACGTTTAATATTTTATTTGTGCCATAAAGTAGAATATGGTAATAGCAGCTGTATGCAGATATCATCAAAATTAAAGAATGAGATCCTCAGTCTGTGAAATATGAAGGTGAGATAAAACCTACCACTTCTCTCCATCAAGCACTGGCAACACTGATATGTTAAAATATTTTTGAAAAACAGCAATGGCTTTTATATCACTATCACAAAGCTTTCCGAATTTATGAGTTTCAAGAGAATACAATTTTCATGTGATAAACTATGCAGATAACTCACACATTCTTACATTAGACAATCCTAGCCTGCAGGGCAGTCATGCCTTTTAGTGATGTTAACTTATAAATGGTTTTCAATCACTACCTTAAAATTGGAAAATTATGTCTTAGTGCTTGACAGAGCACTTTCTGCTAATTGGCTGAAATGTGAGTTCCTTCAAGCAAGACATTTCACACAAAAAAAAAAAAAAAAAAAAAAAAAAAAAAAAGCGCGCATTTTAGATTCAGTTGTGGTGGTTTTCTAACCTGTAGTTAAGTGATAGCATGTTACAGTAATACAAAGTGAACCAGTTGGAGTTGAGAATGTAAATAGTTTGTCAAATATAGGTTTGGGAAAGTTTGCTTACTTCCTCATTTTTCTACAGCTCTCTTTTTTAAGTTGACCCATTTTGCTCTGGTTTAGATCAAGATTCACAGAAAAAACCTCACAGTACAGAAGGAGGAGAACACTGAAAAACAGAAGAAAATTCACAACTGATGAGATCATAAGACTGAAATTCTTATAAGACCATAGAAAGGTTTAAGGTTCTGTTCAAACTGTGAAAAACAATTTTGTTAGAAACATGTTGAAACTATAAAAACATTTCTTAGCATGAAAAACAACAAAAAAAAAATGTTTTGAAGCTTTGAAGTGATCATAAATTAAGAAAACATCTGCCTAACTTGCTATAAAAGCCCCTCTCCCCAAATGCTATCAAGTTTGCTATGCAGTTATTTGTGCTCCTTAAATTAGAGAAAATAGGCCAGTAGTAGCAGAAGTGATAGCTAGATTAATCAAAAAACATATCTCTTCATCAGTCTGAAGCAAGCACTTGCAATGAGTTATCAAACAGCAAGATCTGAAAGCCCTCAATGTTCTCTAAAATTGGAAAATAAACAATTGGGGTTCTTTGCTTGCAAAAGTTCCCTCTTTAAGTGTTTGTAGGTATTACCTGAGATAAAAAGGTAACCTTTGGCTTTGCTTTAGTAGATAAAAATGGTAAGATTTTTCCTTGCCTTACTGGAAGCAGCACTTGCAAAAATTAAAAAATTCTGTTCTGCTCTTCCGAATAGAACACCTTTTTTTTTAGCAGACATTTTAAAACACATATCCTACTGTGCTTTGCTCACTATTTCAATTGTCACTGCAAGCTGGCATGCTATTTATGCAACAGACACCATTTTTTTCTGATAGTCATCAATCCAAACTGAAGTATGTCTATTTTTATGAAACTGCAGATAGTAATGAAGTAGAGAACATTTCAGTAACAATTCAAGGTAAATCTAGAGTGAAACCATACCTTATATTGATGGTGAAAGTATCTGCATCTTCTCAAGAAATGTCCATAACTAATGAATGGGTTAAAAAATATACTACTTAAAACATACTGCTTCTTTTCTTAGTATAGCAAGAAAAAGTCATTACCACCCAGTGACTGTATTCAATGTCATGAAGAATAAAACAAATGAAAAGGAAATCTACCACGTGCTACACAGTTGCTTCAGGCCAGCACAGAAAACAATGAAATGGAAACTCTGGAACTGGTTATGCCCAATGACTTCATCTAACATTTAGGTGGATATACATAACTCAAAAAATAAATGTGTATTACACCCTTTGCATTCATTCCATCTTATTTTGGAGTATTTTATTGAGATGCTCTGTTTAGGACCTTAAGTCTCTGCTGATTAGAAGAAAATTAAAGAGGATCACCATCCAGAAAGGGATACAGATTTTAACAGATACATTAATTTCTAATTTAGAGCCCCAAACCATAATACTACTCCAAATGGATTAAATGAAAAACCCTGATATGACACTAATTCTGAGAGCAGGAAAGGAGAGGAGTAAGTACCCTCAAATATCTTTTGTTAAGTGCCCAAAGATGGGTGGGGTGAACCTGAGCAGAATGCATCACTAGCTGAATTCACCAGGAATGAGAAAAAGGAATGCTTACAGAAAACAGAAGAGAGACATAGCTGCTGATCTGTCCAGAGTCTTTCCATCTAAAATACAGTGAACAAAAAGGCAGCTTCAGCCATCACTGCGAGATTCCAATGCAGTTCAAACATTGTAATGATAGTTACTATGAAATTATCATGAAGGATGTGGGAAATTAATCCTGTTTCCTTATGACTTTTTATGTTCAAGCCACCAGAATATCCAGATGGCAGAATCGGCTATCCTTTATATTGTTCCTTTTTTTGGGTGTATTTAAAGTCTGCCATTTCTCCTCTCACATTTCCTGGTACTCAGCTGTTCTGCTTCACATACCCTAAACTTCATTTCTGCAGCTGTGTTGTCTTTTAAGAGATCACATTTCCCATAGAATTGAGGTCAGAAGTTTATTATGTGATCCAACACTGCCATAGTCATTGGAATAATTATTTTCCGCATTGTGGGTTGTTGGGGTTTTTTTTTGTATATAATATTAGAGCTTAAATGATCAGTTAGGTATTGGTAGGTAAAATATTGCACGGTCTCTGTGTTTAACTAAATTTCTTACTGTCAGGAATGGTAGGAATCCATTCGTCTGGCTGATTCTTTAAAAAAGGACATTAAAAAAAATAAACTTAATTTTGATAATTAATCTTACATCAAAAACATTACTTAAACCCTCCGGTTTTAGTAAAAAGTAGGTTTGTGGTGTGATAGGACAGCATGAAAATCCCAGAAGCCAGCAGAATTCCTTTGGTGTAAAATCCTCCAGTTAAATGCAATCGAACGGGTTTGAGCACTGTAATGAATAGCGACTGAAGTTTACAATTAATTGGCCATACACAGTTCTTTGCAGGGTCTTACAGGAAGCTAATAAACAAGTTATATTAGAAAGCCAAACACCACCATTAAGTTGCTTTGTTTTGAACGTCTGCATGTTTGTTCCCCAAGAACAAATACTGCAGCGTAAGCAATCCATTCTCATTACCATTAGTCTTGTTATGCTTCAATACAGAGCAAGAAAAGCATATTACTCAAGGATGGGATTTTCAGTAGTGTCTAAATCCTATTGATTTTCAATAAGAAAGCTCCATTGTATATCCTTCCTTTGCTACAGCCCTCAGCTACTCCAAAGACACTGGCTGCTAAAACCTGCAGTGTCCTGAGAGTGACTGGAATAAACCACCTATTGTTTACTACTAAATGCTATGCAAAGCCAAACAGCGAATCACTAAAATGGTGTCTGACTGAAAAGACATACAAGGGGCATACAAAGACAATCTCCCGAGCACGTGAAAGAAGAAGCTACTGCAATGATCATAGAGACAGACTACAGGTATCAGCCAATATTACCAATCAAGTGTGGCAAACTGTCAGTTTTAAGTACCTACACGGCTGCAGTTCTGTTTGAAACCGTGTTTTTTTTCTATTACACAACTCATTTGTCTGTTTACGTCTTTTCTCCTAGTGTCATGGTAGAGTTACATCGCCTTTTTAGCGCATGGGATGCTAGGACAGCTTTTTTGTAAAGCAGCAGAACAATTGCATGGGGATCTGCATTCAAAAGGGACCACCTGGCAGCAGCTACCATGACCTTTCCCCTGCCATTTGCCCAAAGCCATTGCTACAAATTGCGTATTTAACTTCTTATGTTCAAAACAGATTTGCAAAATTGCCTATGCCTTTTACACGGTGGTTGCTACCTAGAAAAATTAACATCCATTTATAAAAAGGCTAAACTCTATAGACTCAAAGCTTTAGAAGCCCTTATTTGGAATACTTCAGATGAAATTAAAAGAATATTTATATAAAAAGCCTTGCAAAGTTCCTTCTTTACCACCTTCAAGTACTGAAAGGTATCCTCTATCTACTACACATACAGAAGCTAGTGATCTCGGAGTTTTTACATGATATTACAGAAGCCAGGGACTTGCTTTCATGTGGTGAATTCTCAAAACAGTGAGGAATAATCTCATTATATACTGGGTTATATACGAGACAGACAGACAGGAAAAGAAGTCACTGAAAAGGTATTTGCTGCTCCAAGTTTAGCATGGAACTTCTTGTCTAAATGAGATTCACTTTCTTTATTCACTTTATGAGTATGAAGGAAGAAATGGTGTGGGAACTACCATGCTGATTTTCAGATTCTGCTCTGGGCACCAAAGCATCCCTATTTCACTCTGAGAAGTAAGAAACCCTGTGTATAGAAATACCAGGTTGTTCTTGCTATGAATAGTAATGGTGTGAAAAAGCAGTTCACAGATAAATCACCTGAAACATGAGTAGATAAACATCACACAAGTGATTAGCACTGAAACCTACAACCAAGAGTCACAGGTTTTATTCTCAACTTCTGCCATGAGTTTGAAGACCCTCAACAGATAGCCCATTTTTCATGGAAGATTTTGAAAAATTCAAAGGAAAACTGGCACAGAGATTATAATTAGCATTGCTTAGATTTACTTCTTAATTCTGTTTTTTTCATCTGTGGAATATAGAAAGCATACGAGGGTATGCTCCCATACTGCCTAAATTGTAAAGATGAAAAAACATGGGTTTTGGAAAGAACTAGTCCATCAACTTTTTTTTTAAATCCAAGTTTCCAGTTAATTTGTTTCTATAATATTGAAGTGAAAAATTAAAAAAAAAAGAATATGCAGATTAGCAATAAGATTCACTATTCATAGTACATATGTGTATTAAACTTCATATAAGAATACAGCTATTAAATTATGTTTGTAGCACTAAGCAGCAAAGCTGCTCTAGCTTGTCATGAAAGGCACCTTTTTTTGGCATTTCATATCTTTTATGAAAATAAATGTAGAAATAAATAGTTCCAGGCATATAATCAAAACAAACATGATGCAAAAACATTATTAGATAATGACTGCCTCTCTTCTCTGTTTCCACAATGCAGCAAAAAAATTTGGTCATGGTGAATAATTTTTACTGTTTCCTCACAACCTGAAAGAATATGTTAATTTTAGTTTCTTTAGCCTTAGGTTACTCAAAATGACTATCACATCACACATTATTTTAATTTTAAAGCTTTAAAAACACTGCTGCCTGCACTACTATTCTGAATTCATACATGCACAAAATATCATTAGAGATGCTTTTCTATTAAAAAGTCAATTTAACATGGTAATTTACCACAAGAATCCACATTTTGAGGGGGTTTACCTTCAGATGCACGTTAGGTAAAATATATCTTACTCTATGCCAAGAGTAGAGCATGATGAATATAGTGTTGTGCCAAATAACCACAGTATGCACTGAAGAATAGTGCAATATTGAAACAGTGCACTATCATTGCTTACTATGAATGAATGATCTCAATGATTCCATGTGTATTAAAGAAATATACTCTATTATTGCTATAAAAAAAATATGCAGAAATATAATGTAACATTCACATGAGATGAGATGAGGTGAAGTGAGATGTAAGGAAAACCACTGTAAAAGCTGTAGATTATTCACTATAGATAGAACAGGTAGAATAATCTTATGTGCGTAGGATATATTAACAGGCTAAAAGTGTCTTTGTTTTGTGTATATACCATTAATTAAAGACTTACTTATGAAACAATTATTATGGATCAAAAAAAAATCTGCTGCTGTTCATTCTATTTACATGTACTGTGAAAATATCCATTTTCTATGCCAATAAATTAGCTATGAAGAAAAATGCAGTAGCCAGAGGAAATTTCAGGCAGGAAAACCTATGAAATTAAATTGGTTAGAAATAATGCTTCTGCAAATAAAAACATTTTTACAAAAGGAAATGTGAAAATATAATATTCACAATTTGTACTAATGTTTCTAGAAAGGATTTTGGTGGTTTTTTCTGTGTTGTTGTTGTGGGGGTTTTTTTGGTTGGTTGATTGGTTGGGTTTTTGTTTGGTTTTGGGTTATATGGTTTTGGTTTGGTTTGTTCTGTAGCTAAAGTTTCTACTGGAAGTGATTAAGCTAATTTAGACTAATAAATGTTTCATGCCAAGCATCCATGCAGTTTTGTTGAAGGATAAAATGAATTTTCCTACGTATCTGGGAAGCTAATATTCTTGTCTTAATTTCCAAAGATAACTGTAGATGCAACCATCAGCATGAAAGTAGAGAGGATAAGTTGGATAAACATAAAGCCTTCTGAAAAAATGGAGAATTCTGAAACTCTGTATTGAACAGCACCCTGAATGAAGTCAAAGGTCTCAGCAGATGATCTTTAGAGGAAATCTATTTGCTGCCAATGTAAAGTGTAATTTCTCTGCATCTTGCACTTTTTGGGAGGCAATGAGCACCTCCGTAGAGAATATGAAATGAAACAATCTACAACTCCTTGAATTCCTTTATATTTCAGGAAGAAACATGCAACCATGAATTAAAGTTCTACCAGACTAAATTAACTGCGTTTCAGTATATGACAGGGTAACCAGTTAACAAATCAACACACTCAGGTGCCAGCTGAGCAACAAGAGAAAATAAATATCAAGTTGAAAATTGCTATCTTTTTATTTACATACTTACCTTTAGGTCCTTTGAACAACTTTATCTCTACCACGGTCTCCAGAATAGGTCTTCTTCTACGAACGTACAGTCGTACTATGGAGCCAGCCTCTTTTAGGGCCTCCACGGCTTTGCTGTGTGAGACTTCTGACACGTCGACCTCATTCACTCGCAAGATGCAATCGTTGACCCTACAAGAAAAATAAAGAACCATAGATACTAAATGCTTCAGCTCTTGACCGAATAGTTTTTTTCAGTAGTGCTGTAAAATGAAGGACAGTTCATTGAGAAATCTGACAGATGACAGACTTAATGTGATACACTTCATCAACAATAAGACAAAACCAGAACACTTAGTCCCCCTCCAAGATGCATACCTGATTTCAAGCTAAAGTCTACCTTATCACTTATATCTACTATCTCCTTCATAAATTGAGGCTGGATCCACTAGAGTGATAAAAGTGAGTAATAAAGAACTTGTCTGTACAGACTTCATTAAAACTTTTTACTAAATAATGTAACTGAGTTACAACATTCATGCTGTATGCATTTACTACGACAGTTACTCTTAAGGAAATCAGTTATTTAATTTAATACAGAGAGACCAGTAATTGTTCAAATATCTCTTTAAATCTCTTATGTTTCTTCATCAGAGCTGAAGAATTCTAGAGTTGTCAAATTCTCATGGTGCCCTACAAAAATTGGACAATTTAAAAGAGAACATTTCATGTTAATTCTTTGAGAAAATTTCATTCTTTATATTTTCACCACTGACTGTAGGCTCCAAGATCTGCTATGTGATAACAGCAGCTATTTTTCATAGAATACAAATAAAATTTCCTCATATTCTTACTTTGGGCATTTACTACATTATTTTAGGATGAGCTGATATATTTACCCTGCAAATGTCCTAGTTAGATGGAGTAGTATTCTCCTTATGACAGATTTGTCCGAGTTGGAAAGGAAATATATATCTGGAGAGCACCAAAATTAATCTTCAAAGCAGCAGACTAATGACTTAACTACTAGGCCATCCTTTCTTTGCAAATGAGGGTTAAGTGATAAGAGCAAAATCCAATGAACTAGATGAATTGATGCTACTGTTCTTGTGAAGTAAATTTATTATGACATGCCTCCAAGTATCTGGGTACAGAAGAAAAAGGCATAAGTAAGTGAATGTGTTCTTCTGTATGTCTGAAATGACAGTCAGTGAAGAAAATACCAATTGCTAAAAATATTCACATTTCTGCTATGCTTCTATATTTAAAGATCAACTATCCAATGTTACTTGTTACAGCAAAAGAACACTTGAGCTGGGTATTGTTCAGGAGCCTTAGCACATGAAGGGAGAATGAAGCTTTACCAAAAGTTTATCTGAACTCTGAGAATTCAGGATAGATTTCTGTTACTTTTTTTGTGCTACTGCTTTTGTTTAAAAACAAACCAAAACAACAAAAAGACCATAACTATTTGAAACAAAAGACCTTCAGTGCTATCATCCTTTTGGAAGAACATTTATAGGGGAAAATGTTGATAGTAGGCTTTATCTGACTAGTCGTAGAACCTGGAAAAATTGATTCTTCCCTTCTGATAAGTACCATATTGCAAAGTTTCCAGTTCTCTTTCAGTGGTTGGGTTTGCTGCTTTCCTTCAATGCTAGAAGTATTAATTTTCCAAATGTTTAATTGTGTGGTTTGGCTGTCAAATTAGTAAATGCTCTAATATAACTTGCTTTATTCTTTGAAATAAATCAGGAATACATCCTGCTAGTGCTTCCCACTCAGATAGTAATTATGTGTAAGCTGCTACTCTTTCTATTAACATTACTATATATATATGCTAAATGTATGACTCTTATTGTTGTCATATCTGAAATACAATTGGCTATGCTATGCTTAATGAACAAACTACAGGATCCTAACTATTGGATGGTTATGAAGATAAAAAGGTGGGGAAAGATTATAAAAACACTAAAAAGGAGGATTACATTTATTTTGAGTTCATATACTCTGTGACCTGCATTGATAAATACTGACATTACTAGCTAATCCTGTCTACCTAAAACCTCTCATGAATGCTCTGGTGATGTCTCCTGTTAATGGGAAAAGCATGTCTTTTAACTTGCCAAAATCAGTAAGACACACACCTCCATTTACTGAAAAAGCACAACCCTTTGGAAAAGGACATTCGCGCTTCAACAGAAATATCACTTTAGTGTCTAAAATGTGGCCTTTTAGAATACTGTTGGTGTAAGATGAATGTAAGAGCAAGAAAATACAACACTGATGCAGTGATACTTTCATACGAAGTATTTTGTTTGTATACAAATACAGAATCTATCAGAGCAGAAGTAGCTGGGCAAAAATTACCCTGTCTAGTCTGCTATGATGAACACATCCAGTGCTAGATATCCAGCTACATATCTCCCTCACAAAGAGATGAGGTTTTTAGTTTGCATAAATAAAAGCAATACAATTCAAGAACTGTCCTGAAAATACTGAATTGAAAATACTCTTTAAAGACTTATTCCAAGTTTGTTCTAAACCTGACTACCTTCATCTGATTTTCATGTTCACTGTTTTAAAGAAACTGTGCAGACATCCTTGAAAAGCCAGCAATTGCTCCAGTCAAATCGTAAGTAACCAAGAGTAGTAACAATCCTTAGGCACTTACTAGAAATATAGTGGGTGACAACTAGCAATGATCATTATGTTCACTTGTTCTGTGCAATATGGTGCCCTGAAGAGAAACCCAAAGCAGCCTAGCATGGCAGCAAAGAGACCCAGAAGACCAAATGGTCCTGTCAAGACACATTAGCCCACTTGCAGCTCCATAAAGGAGCTAGTTGGAACCAACTCAAGAACAAGGAAATGATCTGTGCTCCCCAGGACAATATGATGATACTAAAAACTGCAGCAATCCACAGGTCTTAGTAATCATGGAGACACTTCCAGACTAATTGTCAGCCTATTAATGGGACTGCCCTGCTTCTTATAAATACAGTTACCATGCTTTCTACTGCAGAATGGCCAACATCAATAAATTATTTCAAAGCAAATATAACTTTTTTTTACCTGCCTTCTCAGAAAAGCTTAAATTGACACGCACTTAATTCATTCTTTAGTCAAAGCTTAGAAATGCTGTTACTAAAGGAGAATGAGTACAAAGCTTTGGAATATATCAGGTAGATTTATACCTAGAATCGTGGAATTATAGAATCATTTGGGCTGGGAAACACCTTTAAGATCATTGAGTCCAACTGTTAACACAGCACTACCAAGCCACCACTATCATGTGTCTCAGCACCATGTCCACACATCTTTTAAATACCTCCAGGGATGGTGACTCCACCACTTCCCTGGGTATCCTGGTCCAGGGCTTCCCTTTCAGGGAAGAAATTTTTCAAAATATCCAACCTAAACCTCCTCTGGCACAATTTGAGGCCATTTCCTTTTGTCCTATCACTTGTTGCTGGGGAGAACAGACTGACCCCCACCTTGCTACAAAACTTCTTACAGGTAGTTGTAGAAAGTAATAAGGTCTCCCTTGAGCCTCCTTTACTCCAGGCTAAACAGCCACAGTTCCCTCAGCCTCTCCTCATAAGACTTGTTCTCCAGACCCCTCACAAGCTTTTTTTGCCATTCTCTGGACACACTCCAGCACCTTAATATCCTTCTTAGTGAGGGGCTCAAAACTGAATATAGTATTCAAGGTGAAGCCTCATCAGTGCTGAGTACAGGGGTAAAATTACTTCCCTAGTGCTGCTGGCCACACAATTTCTGATACAAGCCATGATGCTGTTGGCCATCTTGGCTACCTGAGTACACTGTTGGCTAATATTCAGGTTGCTGTTGACCAGCAGGACCACCAGGTCCTTTACCACCTGGCAGCATTCCAGCCGCTCTGCCCCAAGCCTATATTGATGCCTGGGCTTGTTGTGACCCAACTGTAGGACCCAGCACTTGGCCTTGTTGAACCTCCTACCACTGGCCTCAGCTAATTGATCCAGCCTGTCCAGATCTCTCTGCAGAGCCTCCCTACCTTCAAGCAGATTGACACTCCTGCCTAACTTGGTGTCTTCTACAAACCTACTGAGGGTGCCCTTGATCTCTTCATACAGATCATTGATAAATATATTAAAGAGAACTGGCCCCAATACTGACCCCTGGGGAACACCACTTGTGACCAAACCACCAACTGGATTTAACTCTATTCACCACAACTCTTTGGGCCTGGCCATGCAGTCTGTTTTTTATCCAGTGAAGCATAAGCCCATCCAATCCATGAGCAGCCAGTTTCTCCAGGAGAACTCTGTGGGAAACAGTGCCAAAGACTTTACTAAAGTCCATGTAAACAATATCCACAGCCTTTCCCTCAACCAGTAGGCAGGTCACCTTGTCAGAGAAAGACTAGCCAAGCAGGGCCTGCCTTTCATAAACCCCTGCTGACTAATCACCTGGATGTTATGTACCTTGTCATGGCACTCAGGATGATCAGGTCCATAACCTTCCCTGGCACTGAGGTCAGACTCACAGGCCTGCAGTTCCCTGGATCCTCCTTCCAGATGGACGTCACATTTGCTAACCTCCAGTCCATTGGGACCTTCCCAGTCAGCCAGGACTGCTGATAAGTGATGGCAAGTGGCTCAGTGAGCACTTCTTCCAGTTCCCTCAGTACTCCTGGGTGGATGCCATCTGTCCCCATAGACTTGTGTCTAAATGGTGTGGCAGGTCACTGACCATTTCCTTGTGGATTATGGGGGCTTCATTCTGCTCCCTGTCCTGTCTTCCAGCTCAGGGGGCTGGGCACTCAGAGGACAACTAGACTTACTAGACTAAGACACAGAAGGCATTCAGGACCTCAGCCTTTTTTCCTTATCCTTGGTCACTAATATTTCCCCCTGTATCAAATAGAGGATGCACACTGTCCTCAGCCTTTGCTGTTAATGTATTTATAGAAAGATTTTTTAATTGTCTTTATGGCAGTAGCCATATTAAGTTCTAGTTGGGCTTTGGCCTTTCAAATTTCCTCCTTGAATTGCCTCATGAAATCTTTGTAGTGTTCCCGAGTTTCCTGCCCCTTCCTCCATAGGCCAAAGACTTTCCATTTTCTTCCTGAGTTTCAAAGGTCTCTCTCTGTTTAGCCAGGCTGGTCGTCTTCCCTGCTGATTCATCTTACAGCATACCAGGATGGCTCCTGTGCCTTAAAAGATTTCCCTTTTGAAAAATGTCCTGCCTTCCTCCAAGCATCAGTATGGAGGTATCAGCTTGACAACAAAAGTAAGATAGAGAAGCACTTTCACTTTATTTCTTTGCTCCTACTTTGTCCAACCTTTTTTAGCCAGTGCCCCTAGAAAAGGGTTGATGCTTTCATTCTTCCCCAAGTTTCAATAACCCAGCACTTTAAGCAATGTCCTGGTTTGAGTGAAAACAAAACTAATTCTGTGCAGTGATTTTACTTTTCAGTTCAATACTTCTAACTAAAAAGCAGGAACACAAAATTACAGGTGATGAGCTGAAGGGACTGATTGGTATCCTTTCTTCAAGAAATCAATAAATAATAATATATATAATTATCTGACTCTAGAAGAATCAGTCTAGTCCATTATTTAGGGAAACTGACTCTCCCTTACCTTTTTTTTTTTTTTTTTAAATTCTCTATACACCCTTCAATCCCATATTTACAGCACATAAGGGTAAAAAGTGTAATTATTGGTACTTGACCATATAATTTCTTTCCAAGGGGAATAAATTATTAGGGTTTTTTTAAATCTCAGCTACAAAAATTCAGAATAAAGGATCTCACATTTACTACAGCAGCTTTCAGATCTGTCTTTCCAATTAGAGAATATACAGCTAAAACTAAATGCCAATGATATGTATGTACCATAGGGCATACTGTTTCCTTAGGTATAATAATCCTTAGGCACATGATCCAATTTCTGTAGCAAATTCAAATATACCCTCAGGACCTTTTTCTGACATTGCATAGTAGTATAAAACTACTGCTATGTCTATTTTAACAATAAAGAGATAAAATTTAACAGTAGAAGGAAATTTCTGGTTATTTCTGGAAGCTTGAGAGGATCTAATACTTATTAAAACATCCGATGAAGGTACTAGCCAGTCCTAACTCAAAATCTGACACTTATGTGCTTTACAGTGAAATTCCAAATATCTCACAGAATGGTTACTGACTGAAAAAACTACTTGATAAAAGCTATAATTTGGGGGTGGCTTGAGGTGGGGGGATAATATATGAATGACACAGCAGCATTTGAGCTGAACTTAGGGACTTAATGAAACTTAGGACTTAGGAACTTAATAAAATTCTGAAATTTGAGGAGTGGTTTTGATATAAATATATGTGCAAATATTGGCACAATAAAATGGCAATCCAACTGTATTTAACATGAAGGCACTATCTGATTTAT
The DNA here is from genome assembly GCA_024605025.1 of Megaceryle maxima. Lineage (NCBI taxonomy): Eukaryota > Metazoa > Chordata > Aves > Coraciiformes > Cerylidae > Megaceryle > Megaceryle maxima. The sequence goes on from JANHGN010023484.1 coordinate 186,791, forward strand.
CAAATCTAACCTATGCTTCTAGCAACAGCAGAATTGTTTTTGGTTCTGAGGAAAGTAAATAAGCACTAAACCCACAATGTTTCACTTCTGAGAGAAAAAAATAAATCCTTCAATTCTCTGAGCTCCTTAGCAAGTGGTGTTAATCTATTACAATCAAATAAACTAAAAAAGATACAACCTTTTCTCCCAAAATGCAGTCCTGGTACCACCCCAACTCTTCCTGTGCAACCTTGAGCAGGCCACTTATCTTCTTTTTATTCAAAACCTACAAATAAAGGATTAAAGCCCTACCTGTATCCCACTTCCTTTGTCTCCCGTTTAAAGTACAAATAAACTTTTGAGAGGAGAGTCTGCACCTTCTTGGCTCATCTCAGACAGGGTCTAACCCTCAGTGAAACCTCTAGGCATACTCAGCATAAATAATAGATAACCAACAAAAGCAGCTCCCTGCCTTTTCCTGGCTGCGATCACCCTGGTAACCAGTCTTCACAAGTGAGAGATGATGAGCAAACACTACCTCCATGCACAAAGGTTATGCTGTGTGTGTGTTTGTGTGTGTGTGCTTGTGTGTGTGTGCAAAGATGGGAACTAAACTCCTGCACATTATTCCTGTAAGTAAATAAACGCAGACAGATGCTTTCTCCAACTGCACTAGCAAACCAGTTTCAGTGTATTGGCGATTGGGAGCCCAAAGGCTGGAGCACGGCTGAGCTAACAAGTCTTGCAGAAAAGCAGGATTTGCTTGTTTAAGCCTAGCTGTGCTTCTGCAGCCTCACAATGCATACCAGCAACTGGAACGATTTTCAGCCCAGAGACTGGATTGAAAAAATCTTACAAATATTTTTTATTTAATTATATGTATAGATTTTGCTACAACATGATGGAAACCCGGTCTGTCCTTCAGCATACCACTAGCCTTCAGCCCACAGTTGCTGGCATGAGGGTTTGGAGGGTGACCTGAAGTTGTGTTAGTTATCTCCAGAGTTCACTGTCCACGTCTTTGAATTTTTGCAGTGTTTTTTGGCAAAGAGCCACCTATTTGCCCAAGTGCAAGTGATCTCTAGTGTGCTCCTGCCTAAATGGCAGAATGCAAAAGCAGCCAAGGAGCTGCAGAAAAAGCCTGTGCATGTGGATCCAGCTCACTCCCTTGAGATTAGTGCAGTGTCACAGTCACTTCTCTAATCCCCACATCCAGGATCCACTAGCACAAAGTCGTCGTCCTCCAGAAGGTTGCATAAGAAAGCAGAAAGGACAAAGGAAATTCCTTCTTTGTATACCAGGAGTCTAGTGATGGGTTAGGAGGTAAAAATGCCTATTGTAATGCAGTCAAAAATTTCAGATCACATCCAGGAGGGCTTAAGGTCATACCAGTGTGACTTGCAGGTGTGCTGTCAGAGGACTTTGAGCTTTATTTCACTTCCAGAATTGAGACTGGAGCCCAAATTGTAAGAGAATAATTCAGATTTCAGAAATACTTCTGAACTTCAGAATGCATTATTGCCTGAAATGACTGTGTTTCTGTATCTTGTTAATAATGTGACCTTGCTGCGACTTGAGACACAACCAGCACAGTTATTGAACTGTCATAACACATTTACATTTATTGTCTCACTACTGGTTTAGTTACTCATGTTTGTTTTTTTAAAAAACAACAGCCATCTTAATGAAATGTCAATGCATTAAAGCATCTGCATAATAGTAAGTGAATTTAAAGCGCAAGTGACTGGTAACAGTATCAAAAAAATATTAGCAGAGCAGCTCCTCATCATACACACAGTCTCTTTACTCCTCTCCCCGTGTTTCATTTATGACTCTAATTTCTATTTTTGAAGTTGCAAGTCAGAAACAGACAGCATACTGCACTATATAATTAGGATTGGAAAAGTCCCTGCAGCCTTTAGACTGTTAGAAGAAAATATATTTAGAAGCTTAAATATGTTCCTATTCACACAGTTTCAATAGAGGACACATCAGCGTTTGCCTTTTTTAAAGGTCTTATACTCAGCTGTAAGACTTCACTCCAGGCACAAACTTGGCTAAGAAGCATTTTATCTGTTGTTTAAAATACTTTGGATCATTTCTGCATTCTAGCCTAGTTCTGAGAACTTCCTGGGGCAAGGCTGGGGCTCTCCTTCAGTTAACTCTTTCTGTCACACTGAACAGATCCTTTTATCCTTTTAGGCAGTGTGACTTCACCACAGAATGTCTGTTTGTTTGGGTGTGTTTATATACACTTGGTTGAAAATACCCACCAAGCTAATATATAGAATCTAACAGAGTCTGACCCCAAAGACAGCTCATATTACTTCAAATTGGCACAGTGATATCCAACCCAGCTCAGACATGACAGAGTAGATCTAGCATGGAAATCCACCTGGATCGATATTTTCCATACACCTACAGCCAATTACCACTTGTAAAAGGACGTATTAGTGCAGCTCTGTAATGCTGAGCTCATTTAGCACTAGCTGGAGTTCCTGCACAACCTGACATGCAGTGATTGATTTCAAGAGGGGGTCCACTAATGGCTACCAACAGGAATAAAAATAGAGATGAGGAATGAACAGTCATAACCCTGTAGCTCAAAAACCTCTGCTATAGATTGAGATCAGAGACCTTGGCCCCTGGCAGCAGGACTGCTGCAGAGACACACAACTAGGCATCAAGGCAAAGACGGTCATCAGTAAGTCTGCCACTGGAACCACCCAGCAGAACCTTACCAACTGCAGCCCTGCCAAGGTCCAGGTGGCTCACCCAGAAATCAAGCCCTGTGCCTAATGGAAATGCTGCTGCCCCTATTGCCTGTAGGGAAGAGGGGAGCTAAAACGTGTGGTGTACGATGTTCACTCGCCTGAAGATAAAACTACATGAAGCAATAATCCAGACCAGGGGTCCATCTAACCTGCTGTTTCTTTCCAACTGTGGCCGTTACCAGATGGTAAAGTAAAAGCATTAACTCACACCCAGAATATATTTTCAGCTGCTGACAACTCTGGACTTTCCTGAGTCAGAGACATATTTTTTGTTTTGCATGTAATAATCCTGGGTAGATTAGTCTTCCACAAATTTGTTTAACTGCTTTCAAAACCCACATAAATTTTCAACATCCACAGCATTTTCTGTTAATGAATTCCATGTCTTTTCTACCAGTTAAATAAATATCACCTTATGGATGTTTCAACCTGTTGCTTATTAGTTTCATTTCATGTCCTCAAATCATTTAATTGGGAGAGATACAAACATTGGTCCCTGCCTAGTCTGTTTCTCTCCTGTAGTTAGGAAACAGGGCATAATCTCATATATCTTGTAAATTAATTTTCATCCTCAGAAAAAAGGCCCTGCTCGACAAATTCTTCAGGCCAAAGGCATACAGTTGAACTGCTGGTAACACTAATATAATTTAGCAATGGAAACACTACCACCCATCTTTCTATTTATCTGAATGCCTCCTGGCTGTAACACCTACAGATTTATAACTAAACCCTGAAGAAAAATGCAGTTCAGATCAAAGTTGTTTTCATGATGTGTTTTGCTTAGCAAAAATTACACTGTTTTATGCTGAATAAATTTTCCAGTTGAGCCAATAATAAATTTCATTCTAATACCCTTTGAATTAAAATAAAAGGTTAGACAGTCAGGTAAACAAAAATAAAATCAACAATCTACTGTCTTATCATCTCCTAGAAAAAACACTTCAGCTACCTCTGCTTCCATCACTGACGTTGTTGTACTTTGTATAATGTAATGCTCTTAAATTGCAGTCAAAATCTCCCATTATTCGGGAAAGCATCCTCAATCAGAAGAGTAGAAAGAAACTCTGCCTCCTGCATTGACTAGATGAAATCTTTAAATATATTACAGAGATAGTAACAGCAATAGAAACAAATGCAGTTGCATGTAAGGTTGCTGCTGAGCAGTGCTCAGGACGTCCATAGAGAGGAAACCCTCATGCACAAGATTTATTTGACTCTCAAAACAGCACACTCACTATAAAGTTGCTCTGACCCCATTAACATTTACTTGTCTTTGAGGAAGTGAAACAACTTTGTAAGGAAAGAGTAATATACACTGATTTCATAGACCTTCTATTTTAATGATCTGATTAGTCCTCTGGAAGATGTTCTCCAGAGAGAGAATGATAGTGAATACAGGTTTCCCTTCAGAGGTGAGCTGAAAGGTGATTTTGCCAGTACTTTCATGAACGAAGGAAGCTCTGATTTAGTTTTCCCTTTGCCACTGTAAAGCAATTTGGACCTCATTTTGTATGAAAAAAAAAAAAAAGTTTGCTCAGCTTTAACACAGACCTGAAATTTGTAGATAGCAATTTGTTATGCAGCAATGCAGCCAGGACTCTACTAAGAAATGCTCAAAGGGCAAGGGAGACTTAAAAAGTAGATTATTTAAATAATTACAAGACAAATAAAGAAATTGTATAATTTAAATAAATTGTCACATATATTGAAAACTTCTAAAAATTTACTACTGCCACATGCACTAAGCATATATATTTTAAATTACTGATTTCAAAAACCACAACTTGGTAAGCAGTTAATCTGAGGTAATTTTTATTGTAGGAGTGAGTTTGATACCAAAATTTCAAAACTAATACTAATTTCAAAATCAATAACGTGACATTATTATGTGAAGCTAAATAAAACCTGAAGCTTAATAATCTATATGAATAATCACTGCATAGTATTGACTTGCTATTATTTAAAATTTACTCATGATGACCTCATGCAACAGTTGATAATATTCAATAAACAAAAATGGTGGTAAATTCCACATTAGTTCCAAATATCATTCTCTGTATCCTCACCTTAGGGAAAAAAAAAAAAACCCAAACCAAAAACATGCAATTAAAATTTCTCACATATCCACTCAAAGGTTGAGCCAACAACATCACTACAAAAAGTGACCTTTTTGTGTCTGATAAAATTCAGAGAGGTTAAGGATGCTTCACAGACAAACCCAAGGCAGAATCAGGAGAGAAGCAAAACATCACTTTGTTTAATGCCTTCTAGAAGAGTCACATCTCCTTACACCTTGAGAATGGGAAGTAATTATTACCTAATGGTAGCTCATCTCATGGGGTGTAGCTATACGGAGGGAGGAGTAGCTGACACCCATTCAATTTCCATACAGACAATTTCAAGCATGAACTCTTCTAAAAAGTCAAGCCTAAGTATATTTACCACAGGAGGGCTTGTCCTTTTATTTTTTTTTTTTCATCATCACAAACATCCTGAAAGCAGAATGATATCTTGCTGCTGTATAATGCATTTGGAGATACAACTGTTCTAAACAATTTATCGTGAAATCATTTTCCATGACATCAAGCCTTCAGTTACTGCTTGGCTAGCACAACTCAAGGCAAATTAAGTCTTTTGCTAGGTAAGCCACACCTATAGCAACTTTGTAGAGTTTATGATCTTTCACTTCACACATTATTCTTTTTAAAACATCCCCTGCATAAGACAGACTCCTCTCCCCTCAGCCCAAAAGTCACATGCTCTTCAAGCAGGGTTAGGGACTGTAATACACGAACCTATGTCAAAATAAAGCTGTTGGGTTGGGGATGAGCCTTTCCCCTTTGCTAGACACACCAGTATAAAAAGACAAATCAAAACAATTCTCCACCCATAAAAGACCATGTTATACTTATCAGACCTGAGATTCCCACCTTAACTTACTGGAAATCAAGTATGACTTTACTAAAAAGAATAGATTTGAAATAGTTGATAACAGTGACAAGTGTGAGGTGATTCAGGCCAGTAGCTCCACCAGATAAAATCAGCAGTCACTGGCCAAATGCCCAGTTAGCGACTGATCAGCCAGCAGGCCTGACAAGTCCACTGTTTTTGTATAAATGCTTTTATTTGATTGCGAGCTCAGGAGAGCGAGGGGCCGGCAGAGGAAGCAGGCAGTTAAGTTCAGGCAGGAGAAGGCAGGAAGAGGAGGGGGAATGCAGAGGGTGGGCAGGACACTGAGGTTTGGCAGGGGCTCCAGAAGGCTTCCCTGAAATGGGCTCTCAAACTTGTGACAATTTTTCATTTTTAACCTCTTTCGTGAGATCTATACGAACTAATATTTCCTTTTTTATCCACACACCCCCCCCCCCCCCCCCCCCCCCCCCCCCCCCCCCCCACAACACATCCTCCACCCCCCCCCCCTTCTCCCCCCCCCT
>JANHGN010023485.1:0-21935 GCA_024605025.1 Megaceryle maxima
GGGGGGGGGCGGGGGGGGGGGGGGGGGGGGGGGGGGGGGGGGGGGGAGACGGGGGGGGGGGGGGGGGGGGGGGGGGGGGGGGGGGGGGGGGGGGGGGAGGGGGAGGGCGAAGGCCGGGGGATGGCATCGGGGCAAGGGGATGGAGAAGGGAAAGGGGACGGAGTCGGGAGAGGGGGACTGGGTCGAGAAAATGAGACGGCGATGGGGCAGGGGAACAGAGAGAGTTGGTATGAAAAGAAACTTTACCGGCAATATCTGCTGACTACGGGGAACCTCGCTGACCTCGGCAACCCCTCTGCTGGAGATGGACCGGCCTCCCACCACTCGTACCTGGGGAGGCGAGGCGGGCAAGGAGGGGCTTCGCCGGCCGCAGCTGTGCCTCCATCACCCCTTTCCTTGGAGCTCCGACCTTCGGGCTGGCGTGGGGGGGACACAGCTCCCCACGGTCCCCTCGGGCTTCTCCTGGGCTCTCTGCCAGCTCCCACGGCTCAGCTCGTCCTGGGAGGGTGGCCCCCCCGCTGGAGCCGGAGCCGCTCGGGGGACGCGCTGCAGCTGCCCGCTCTCTGCGGCCGCAGCGCTGCCCGGGCCGCTCTTCCCCGGGCCGGGGGGGAGCGGCGGCTCGGCTGGGGCCGGGGCGGCTCGGCTGGGGCCCCTGCTCCCGGCCGCTGCCCGCCCGGGGCCGTTACGCCGCCTTTGAACCGCCCGCCACTGAATGCCCAGGGCTCGTGCGGCTCTGGCCAGAGTCGGCGGCGCGGGCGAGTCTCTGAGTCGGGCGGGCTCGGTTCGGCTCGGCTCGGCCCGGCCCTGCCCGAGCGGGGCGGGCAGAGCCGGGGAAGACGGCCGGGTCCGGCCCCAACGGTGCCGCGGCTGCGGAGCGCTCCCCTTCTGCCGCGCCCCGAGGGCCCGGCCCCGGCCGTGCTGTGGCAGCCGCTCGGCGTCCCTCGGGCCCCGCTGTCCGCGCGGGGTGCGCCGGTGCCCCGGGCGGGCGTCGGGAGAGCCCCGGGGGCGAGCCGGGGTTGGCTCTGTCCCTACGGCGACCCCCTTGTCACAGGGCAGCCCGGCGGGTGACACGGAAGGACCCCTTGGGTGGCAGCATCGGGCACAAAGCCCTGCGGAGCCACAACCCCCCCGGCAAGTACGGCCAGGAGTAAACAAGCAAAGGCGCGGGCAGGTGGACAGGCACATACGCATCTCCCAAGCTGTTGCAAATAATTAGCAACAATCTGTCGCGGCAGCCCTGCCAAGATTCTTCCCCACAGCAGCAGGACACCCACCCCGGGCCCCAGTGAAACCCACAGAAAAGAGCCACGAGCCGAGCCCGGGGCTCTGCAGGGAGACAGCCACACACCCACCTGCAGCGCTGCTGCCAGGGCAGGCAACGCGTCTGCCCTCCTCCTCCTCAGCTCCCAAGAGCACGCACACCCGGCCTTCTCCTGCAAGCAGGAAGGCTCTCTGCCCACAGGTGGGGGCTGCTCAACGCAGCTAAACAGCCACCTGTTGCTACTGGGGGAGCAGCAACAGCCCCGTGTTACCTGGTAGACTGCATGGACCATGCTCAGGGCGTCTTGGCCCAAGAGGTGGCTGAGGAGCGATGGCTTCTTGACAAGGCACCACCGTGATGGCAAAAAGCTGCCCGCCAGGCCCTCGCAGGTCTGGAATCTCAACGCGCAGCCGCATCCCACCACAAGACTAAGGCCTAAATAATTACACAAGTTGTAGTGTAGTGGTAAAATCGAATCCAGTTCACCAGTTTCACCAGTTCTGACCTTTTTAATGCTGGGAAGCATAGCACAGGAGTCTGTCTCATCCTAGAAACCTCCACTTCTTGGAGGGAAAGAGCATTTCTGCCAGGGTAAGGCTGATTAAAATGACCCACAGCTCCAAGCCAATGCTGTTTTTATTAGAAACTCACTGAATTATTTTGAAATGTAAAATTCCCAACTCACAGCACTTGAGGATCAACATCTTAAAGCTTTTTGCACAAACACTGCACTGCAAAGAAAAGGACAATCTACCCAATGTCTTCAGCATGTTAATTGAAAAGGGAAACCAAGCAGAATTCCATTTAAAGCATTTAGTAACGGAGACAAGCGATGGGAAAAGCTGAATTACAAAAGACACAATACAGCCTGGTGCTCAGGCTACCAGTTTACCTTTCCCCAACTAGGAGGACTTCTGGGTCACTTCTTTCCACCAAAGAGATGCTGTAGCGGCGCAAGGACAATGCTGGGGAGACAACAACCACAAGAAGAGCACGTTAGACTCGCGGTGCTTCTCCCAGAACTGCAATACCAAGGTAGTTTCTGTCCACCAGGACACAACCCCAGAACAAAAATCACGCAGAAGACGACTGAAAGAAAACAGAGGAAACATCGAGAACAGCTTGTGCCATAGCAGCCTAGTCACACTAGTTAACGGGACCAGCGCACGACAGGACCAGCCAGGAGTTGTCTTTCTTCCCAAGCCATCCTGCCGCTGCTCAGCCTGTGCTGTGCAGTGAAGAGGCTGCTCTGCTGGGATGCAGCTCCAGGTGCTTTAGCTGCTCTTTGCTCAGCAGAGCCCACGACTGAGTGCAGAGGGACTGTAATTTCCCTTTGAAATGGGGTCTCAGGGAGTGACAGTTACAAAGGTTCCAGTGGCTCAGCGGCCAAATAAAGGTCTTACCTTAATGGGATGGGAGGTCTGTCCTGGGAAGGCCCTGCTTGAAGGGGGCATTTAAGTCCTCCAGCAGTCGGGCTGGAGAGGCCACTCCTCAGCTGATAAAAGCCACTCTGTGTGAGGGCTGTGACTGAGGTCAGGAGCCCTCCCATGAGGAGGATTTCTCCCAAAGACAGATCGGAAGAGGAACATTTATTGGGCCCCCTGCACCTTGTCCCAAGACAAAAGGGCCTTGGGAGACTTGGGGTTAACCACAGAAAAGAAGTGTCCGTTCTTGGGGACGATGCAGAGTCATCTGCACTGCCAAAATTGGGCACAGTCTCTGACACAGGCTTGGACAGAGCCAGGACTGCATCTGCTCATGGCTGCAGTATTCATACCTTCTCCAGAAATTGGAAAGACCTCTTCCTGCTGACTCCACCCCATTCCCTCTGGTCACCATTTGGTCCGTTTGCTGACATAGCTGCATTGCACCCTCAGCCTGTCCGGTTGCTGCTCTTGGTTCCAGGTGAGATTCCACAGGTCCCCCTATAAGAAATAAACAGCAGCATCCAAAATCCCGAACACCAAGTCATCCTTGCAGCTTCTGATCGAATATGACCACTCTGAATTAAACAATCCAGGAATTCCTTACTTACAGAAACTCACTCGGTTACAGCCCGTGGCAAGGGATGCTGGGTTGACCTCATACACGGTTTCTTTGGAGGAATTCTGAAGGGAAAAAGAACCCAAGAACTGTTACACGATGTAAAATTCTATTGTATGGGAGACTTTGGTTGGTCACTTGCTGTAAGAACTAAATCCCTGTAGGACTTGGCCCTTGGCTATGGCTGATGAGCAGGAATCACACACGTCTCCATGCAGGTGGAAAGGGAAGAAAATTACCTGGAGGCATTTTTATGCTTGATGGTTTAGGAATCTAGGACTAAAGAGATACCATGAACATTTTGTAGCTTACCATTTCAAACCCATGCTTTGCCTTACTCCCATGGTGAAGACACTCAGCTCCGCTTCTAAAGAGAAGTCAAACAAGAAAGAACTGAGTTTACAGACAGTCACAAAAGGAAGCGATCTTGGAAATGGCTGCTCCAAGTATTACATTAGAAATCAGGATTTTAGTACCTCTGCCCAACAAGAGAGATACCCTTAACCAACATTGATACTCATGTTTCAAAGTCTCCTTCAAAAGCTGAAAATACGCACTCACACCAGTAGTAGGCTTTCTGCTTTTCCAGTCCAACCAACAAGAGTTCCTGAGAAAAAAAGCGTTACCTGAGGTGGAAAGGGAGATGAACACAAAGGAGTTCAACAGCAAGTTTATGGCATGGGGACCTGGAAGCACAGGAGAACTTTTCTTCAACCACGGGCAATGCTGCTTAGATCCTGCCACTTACGGAAGAGAAGATAAAGGGGGCAAAGGACTACCCAGCAAAGAAACACAAGGAAGGTGCAAGAGACATTAAAAATATTGATCTGTGCCCTGGAAAACTATTTTGTACTCATCTGACCTGTCCGCACCCAACTGCGGGCACAAGGCCTCTGCTCCAACTTCCACTCTTCTCCTCTTCACTGCCTCTTCCACTGCAGTGCTTCCCAACACTTCATTTCTTCTCTTGACCTTCCAAACATGGTATTGAGAAAATTCAACACTGACTTTTCTCTTTTAGAGCAAAACTTATGAGTTAATGCACATCCCCATTTCATAAAATTGTTCGTGTTGCTACAACGAAAACCAAACAATTCCTCCGGAATACGCGGGTAGCTGCCTTAGTCAAACTGCAGATCAGCGCCGAGAGGCCATCCAGAGAATTACACTCAACCGCTTCAGACAAGAAATCGCTTTCCAGGACAGCCAGGACATTACATTGCCTGACTGGCACTCGGGCACAGCAGCACTACAGCACTGCCTAGAGAGATATATTCTGCTTCTCCAGACTACTTACAACAGAACTTCATAAAAACCACCAAAAAACCCCAAACCCTGAGAAGAAAAAAAAAAAACACACACAAAAAAACCCCACAAACAAAAAAAAACAAACACCAAAACAACCCCCAAAACAAACAAACAAACAAAACAACACACAAAAGAAAAACCAAACCACACACACACAACTTACAAGCTGATCAGTGCCCTTCTTTACTTCTTTCCCTGTAACAGAGGTATTAGACCATTTGGTGAATATTTGGAGACTGGACTCTTTAACCAACTTAAAAGCAGCATTTTGCATGGCACCTCACTGCCTGAGGATGAGCTGAACTACTGAGAAGCCCTGCTGGACTTGCACATATTCTGCTGAAACTGAAAAACCTGCAGATGCAGCTCATTCAGAGTGAGCATTCCTGGCTGTGACCACCAGAAGGTGAGGGAATGTGGACAGCTGCTTTTCTTGAGGATGTCGGAATCTTCAGAAGAAGGAACTGAAGAACCATTACATCACCCTGTGTTCTGGCACCAGCTGGCAGTCACAAGGACAGCTGGAGCACAGCCTCCACAGAATATTGGCCAGCTAACCTCTGATACATGGGACCCATCCGTGTTTTCCTGAGGAAAGCAAGATTTTACCCCCAAACATGGCCACGGCTGACAGGGGATGCTACACACGAGTAAAGGGGCGAGGCTAAGGAATGGCTACTGAGCCAGGTGACCTGCTCAGCAGTCACCAGAAAAAACAGCAACTTTTCCCAGGGACCAACCCTCAGAATAGGAAACAGGGAGAAGAAACAGTTCTCACAGCACAGAAGTCTCAGCTGGGGCCTGAGCCTATTCAGGGAATTCATAGACAACCCGGAAAATGAGACCACAGGCAGGTGACAACAGTTGCTCATTACACCAAGGCATTACTACCATGCTCACCACCAGGATTTTGAAAAACAAATGCATTCTTTCTTTAGGAAAACGGAAATGAAGATTGTCAAGTGCAACACCCACAGGTGTAGTCAAGCACAAGGAAGACAAACGTGTGTTCCATAGACACACGTGCTGGCTCCAGCCCAGCTACTGCCATTAAAGAACAAAGGCTGGGAGCCACTGGGCTTTGCCTTGTAAAAATACCAGCTAACGAGTCAGCAGCAGTGGAAAAGGCACAGGGGGATTCCAGAAATTAGTGACTTACCACCAGATACGCTCTGCTGGAATGAGTTCAGCTCTAGATACATAGAGCAAATATAGGGAAAAGGCACAAGATGGACATTCTCCTGTTGGAATCTCATCTTTGACACTCGCTCCCATTTACTCAGATCTGAGAAGGATGATAAGGCTTTAAGAACACAGCTCTGACATTTCAAAGGAGCACGAGTCCCAACAACTTAAAGCAGCCTTCCAGTATCTGAAGGGGGCGACAAGAAAGCTGGGGAGGGACTTCTGACAAGGCCTTGTAGTGACAGGAATCACAGAATCACAGAATATTTATGGTTGGAAAGGACCTCCTAGATCACCGAGTCCAGCCATACCCATAACAAAAAACCACCTAAAAACCCCACCTAAATACCCTGATCAAATACGACTTCAAAAACACAAAATAACCCCCTAGATGCCTGCCACTGGAGCATGTCCTGAAGCACCAGGTCTACCCATTTCTTCACTACCTACAGGGATGGTGACTCAACCCCCTCCCTGGGCAGGCTGTTCCAGTGCCTCACCACTCTTTCTGTAAAGAATTTATTCCAAATATCCAATCTAAACCTCCCTTGCTGCAACTTCAGACCATTGCCTCTGGTTCTGTCAGTAGTTGCTAAGGAGAAGAGGCCAACACCCACCTCTCTACAACCTTCTTTCAGGTAGTTGTAGAGAGCAATGAGTTACCCCTCAGCCTCCTCTTCTCCAAACTAAACATGCCCAGCTCCCTCAGCCTCTCCTCATATGACTTGTTCTCTAAAGCCCTCACGAGCTTGGTAGCTCTCCTCTGGACACCTTCCAGCATCTCAATGTCTTTCCTAATCATAGAATCACAGAATGTTTTAGGCTGGAAGGGACCTCTAGAGGTCATCTGGTCCAGCCTCCCTACACAAGCAGGGACATCTCTACCTAGGGCAGGTTGCTCAGAGCCCCATCAAGCCTGACCTTGAATGTCTCCAGGGATGGGACCTCCACTACCTCCCTGGGCAGGGCAGCCCATTCCACTGATCTGTCACCCTCAGATTAAAGAACTTTCTTCTAATATCCAGTCTAAATCTGTCCTTTCCTAGCTTAAAACCATTGCTCCTTGTCCTGTTGTTACAAACCCTTTGGGACAGACCTTCCCCCACCTTCATGTAGGCCCCTTCAGGTACTGGAAGGTCACTGCAAGATTCCCCCAGAACCTTCTCTTCTCAGATGTGCACTTAAGCAATGCCCAACAGATACAAGTCACTGAATCTTTTCCATTACTAGTAGGAAAGAAAGGATACATGGAAAGACAGTAAAGTGCTCTGTAGAAAATGGATGTAAATCATCAAGATTCCCAAGGATCACTCGAATCGCTTCCTGGAGAGGCCAATAAAAAAAGAGAGAAAGGAAGAATGTGAACAATACAGCCACAATTGCACTGTGAAGCAGTTTCGAGGCTTGGGGAAAAAAAGTAAAATTACTTTCTATGTTGCATGGATCATGGAAGAGCAGGTTCTAGATATTTTGCTTTACCTCCTGTCCTCCTTCGCCCCGCTCCCTCCCAGCGCCTTAGAGCGCGCTGCACCGGCAGACTCGGGGACGCTGAAGCAAAGGAGTATCTTAATCTTGAGCTCACACAGAGGTGGCACTACAGAGAGTTAGCATCGCTATTTAAGAAGTTTTACATTTCAGAAATCTCCTTTTTGCCAGCAAAACACAGGCAGTAGCGACTCCTTTCAAAAATAGGCATTCTCTGAACCCTGATCCGATTCAGTTACAAAGGAGCTGAAATTCACCTCCAACAAACTCCCGCTTTACAAACAGGAAACTTTTTCTAGTAACACCATTCAACACTTTCAACGGTGAAAAAAAAAAAAAAAAAAAAAAACCCAACCCTGATAATTTTCCATCTCCATTCAGATCAGCACATTTTCTTCAATAACCTTTCTAATGCCACTGCCGTACTCTGAAGAGTTTCTACAATTGAGTAGTGGGAGGAAAACACGCTGCCTGCGTAAAGGTTTCGTGGCGTTGGGACTGGCAGGGGCTGTCTTCTGCCTCAGGAAGAAGATGACAACAGCAGAACTCATCTGTGGCGACCAAGCTCGGTCACAAAGTAGCGGCACCATGAAAAGAACACTCACTGGTGCCGCCAGCTCCATAGCTCTGAGGAAAGCCTGTGCAATGGAGCAGTGGATCAGCCCCTGCCAAGCGAGCTCCCCAGGACTGCCACAGCTCCTGGGGAAACAGGAGGGCCTGGCAGCTCATCACGCGGGAGACGTTCAAACAGCGCTCAGGTCTGGGGGTGAGAGCGAAGCCACGGGAACGTGCTCCTGCAGAGGGAACCTCAACGGGAATTGGAAAGGAGCAGGGGCAATGAGCTCAACAAACAGGTTTTATCTGTCCAACTTTAACAGCCAGCAGCTTCTCTGAAATAGTGCGGATAAAAGCGCTGCTCTTCCACGCTACTGCTGCGTGGGGGAGACATTTGTCAGTTACATCATTCTTTACACCCTTGTCCTCTCCGGAGCAGTTCCCCATTACTCAAGCTTCAAACGCTGCATTTAACAAAACGTCCTTGGTCCCATCATGAGCAAAAGATTTGCTCAGCCCAACACTCTGCTGAGGTCCTGTGGAGCTGCTTCATTTCCTACCTCCAACTCCTTGCCAACACTGCTGGTGTTGTCGAGATCAGGAGCGCTGTGAAACAAGCAGTAAGAGTCAGTCCCACACCAGGCAAACAGCAGCAGAGCTACACTCTATACTCATGGCAAGAGCTTCAATGACTCCAAACAATTTTCCCCCGTGCAGAGAGAAGACTTGGCAGGCAGATAAACCCCTAAGTTATCACTCATAAAAAGCATCCATTATTCCACGAGGACTGGTGCTGGTGAGTTTTCTGCCTGCCTGTAGTTTGCCTGTCTGAGGATAGTTTGGGCAATCTTATGTTTTGACAAGGGCCATCGAATCTCAACTTGCTGACTCAGAAGGGTCTCGGTCCCTGTTTCTGCACAGTTGCCACCATCTGGAAAGAGGTTTCACCTCAATAGTTTGTAAGACCTTCCCAAAGCCTGTGAGGGCATCACCCTTGGACTGCCACCCATGGATGAGCACAGCCTTGGAGGATGTACAAGTGGGGGCAGATTATGCTAAGCTGCTGCTCTGGGGGGTTTCTTACTAATATTTAGGAATACTGCCATTATTAATTATTTGTCTGAGGCTGAGACAGCAACAAATAATAAAATTGCAGACCACATCAGAGCTCTAGAGAACCCTCCTTCAGCGGGACACAGTCTAGAAGCAGCTCTAGAGAACCCTCCTTCAGGGGGACACAGTCTAGAAGCACCCAGTTTGGAAGACTACCCTACCCTTAAACTTAAGCAGCTCCAGCTCATTTTCCAGAGCAGCTCAGACTTCTGGGATGACTACAATCCACAGGCTCTGGGATTCCAAGTCCCCTCTCAAACTAAAAGCTCCAGAGCTCCTTGAGTGAGCTGGGCAAGGCTTTGCCCACTCAATAAAGCACCTGCCCATCATCTCTGTATGTCTGACCAGCAGACACAATCAAATTCCTCCAGGGAAATACCCGCAGGGAAAGTCTTTTCTTCACCTCACAAAGATCAGCCTCTTTACTTGGTTTACATCTTCTCCACCCCACCAGACTACTCAGCACCCTGTGCTTTAGTTGCTTTGCAATCTACTAACTCCAATGTCCTATCTGAGTCTTACCACACAACTGCTACCCCCCAAAGCCCTCCTGTCCCTTGGCCCCCGCGCACCCAAAGGCTGTTTTCCTTTCTCTTCCTCACATGCCAGCTGTGCCACAGACTGAAACACCCACCCTTCTCTCACATATCTCGAGCTTGCCACTACACTGCCTTCTAGAAACTGAGAGCAGCAGTTATCCTCAAAGTCCTGCTCAGCCCCTCCACCTGCAGCAGTCACACTCTCGTTTCAAATCAACCAGATACAGTTGTCACAAACACTTCTGAAAGAGAAGGGCCAGCAGCAGCAGGGGAACCTCCGGGCAGAAACAATCCCAGGAGCACCACAAACATCTATGGCCAGCAGCCCCTGAGTTTCCAAAGACTCCTGCAGTCAGGCCCGAGTTGTGAGGCCAGCAAAAGGCACATTGCTAACAGCAGACAGCCCAAGAAATAAGGACATAGTTTGAGCACAGAGCTCCACAGTGGTGCTGGTTCTGACCGGGAGAGAGTTCGTTTTCCCCACAGTAGCCTGGATGGGGCGGTGTTTGGGATTTGTGCTGAAAACAGTGCTGATAACACAGGGACAATTCACCTGTGGCTGAGCAGAGCTTACACAGCTCAAGGCCTTTTCCGCTCCTCATCCTCCCCACCAGTGAGCAGGCTGGGGGTGCACAAGATGCTGGGGGGTGCTCGCAGCTGGGACAGCTGAGCCCAGCGGACCCACGGGATAGCCCAGGCCATAGGAACGTCACACTCGGAGATAACACCGGGGGAAGGAAGAGCAAGGGGGGAGGCTCGGCATGATGGCTGCCCAAGGAACTGTGAGGCCTGATGGAGCCCGGCTCTCCCGGAGTTTAAACACCCACCTGCCCACCCCTGGGAAGCAGGGCAGGAATTTCTGTTTCCGCTCTGCTTGTGCACAGGGCTTCTGCTTTGCATATCAAACTGTCTTCATCCCAACACAGGGCTTTTCCTATTTGTACCTTTCCCATTCTCTCCCTCAACCCGCTGCGGGGCAGGGTGCAGCCCTGGGGGGCTTAGTTGCCAGCTGGGGTTAAACCATTGCCAAGGCTCTAGAACTTCTCAGGTAAACGCTTCACCAAATTTCAAAATCCTCTTGCTAAAACCGGCCTTTTTTGCCCCTGACACAAAATCCACATGCAGCAGTGAAACTACAGTATGGTTTACAGCTCCATTTACTCTCTCGGGCCAATGTTCAGCTTGTGCAAGCGCAGCAGCAACTTTTACGGGAGCACTTTCACAGCCAGGGAAAGGTAGCAGGAAAGAGATGTCAAGCATCAAACCGCAGGCTGAGTGCAGCTCTAACTCGCTCACCTGGTGAAGCTGCCGTACCGGATTTTAAATTTGTACACACGCCGGCCTGCCCGCAGGAACCTCGTTTCAGGCAACGGGAAGCTAAACGGCTTCAGGGACATCTTTCCTCCTCCCTCACTGCCAGCCTAGGGAAGCAGGAGAGTCAAACGACTAAACCCCTTAACTGCATCTCCCTCTGTAAGGACACCCGCGGAAAAGATCACACGCGGTTTTTCGTCGGGAGGCCACGTGTGGCAAGAACACGGCTCCGACCAGGATCTCCTCCCAGTCAGCAAATGGCCCAGGCTGGGCTCCGTTCCACGGCAGCAGGGGATTTCGGAGCAGGGTTAGAGACCCCCCCCGCCTCCAGCTGCGCTGCCCCGGGAACGCCCCCCCGCGCCCCCAAAGCTTTCCAGGCCTCTTGCCCCGGCGGGCGGCAGGAAAGCCCGGGCAGAGCCGGGCCGCAGACCGGGCCGCCCCCGGCTGCGTGGGAGGGGTGCCCCCGCGGATCCCTGCAGCCCCCGCGGGCGCAGCCCCGAAGGAGAAACTCGCTTCTCTCCGCGCCTGGGCCTGCTCGGGGAAGGCCGGGCTCGCGGACGCCGGCCCAGCGCCCCGGCCTGCCGAGAGGGGAGATGCCGCCGCCTCCTCCGCCCCGCTGCCGGCCTGCGAGGCCCTCGGGCGGCCCCCCCGCCAATGACCGGGAGGAGCCTCCGCAGCCCGCTCTCGCCTCAGGCGGAGCCGGGCCAGGACTGCGGCCGGAGCGGTGCCGAGAGGAGCCGACTAGAAACGGAGACGAGCCGAGCGAGCAGCATGAGCGGCACCCAGCGCAGCCGAGCTGACTGACCGGCGCCCCAGCTCTGGCAGGAGGGGAACGCACTCTGCGCCCGAGGCCAACTGAATTTGGCCACTCCCCTTGCCAAACTGGGGAAACTGGCCTCACCAGCACACGCTTTACCTTTGGACACTGCGACCAAGGGGAGCGTGCTTTCAGAAGCGTCCCAGCCCTGCGATCCTCTCTGCTCTGCAGCCTGTCAGCCCACGCGGCTTCTGCCCTCGACACACGCTGCCCGGCGGGTCCCTGCTTCTGAGCTGCTGCTCCTCATGCTGCTGGTCAACACAGGTCTCGCTGACTCGTTGCTTACCCGACCTTCACCTGGAAGTGCAGGGAGCTGGAACTGTCAGGTACCAGCTGCTGCTCGCAAAGCTGCTTCCTCCAGGTAGCTCCCATCCTTTAAAATAAGGTGTCCCCGGGCAGTAAGACCAGGTTCCTCCCAGGCACGCAGTGGCACCGAGAATTGCCCGGGGCTAAGGCAAGGCAGAAAATGGTGGGAATTTCCTCCTAGCATCAGTATCTGGCCTCTTACGGGGAACCTGTGTGTCTTTGGGAGGTGTTGGGGTAGTTCCCATGATTATTTGTCTCGTGTTTTGGGGCTTTCTCTAATTTCTTGTAGGTACGGCTGCTTATGAAAGACCATGGCTGCTTGTTGCTGGAAGCCACTCCGGAAGCCCAGCACAACCACCGTGCTGAGGGTGGAGATCATCTAGTCCATGGCTCAAGCAGGGTCTGTTAGGCCAGGCTGCCCAGGACCTTCAGGGTGCTCCTTGACCCTTGGCAAAGACCTTGAGGTGGTTGCACTCCCACCTGGGGCAGGAGACGAAGGAGAAGAATGCTGTGAGCTGGAGGAACCACAGATGACCATGAAGCCTCACCCGACTGCACATCGTCTCCAAGGGCAAGCCAAGATTTGCACTGAAAATAGCTCATGGAGCCGGGGTAGCCGCTGGCAGGCGGGAAGCGCTGTAGATGCTTTTTAGCTGTGGCTGTCTGAAGCACAAAGTCTCAGTGCAACTCAACCTCTGTCTTTCTTCAGCAAGACCTGTATTGAATTCTCAATTATACAGCAAAAATTGGAGGGGTAACAACCCTGCCAGGACTAACTGACAACACTTTCCACAGCTATGCTAAAACAAACTTGAAAATACAAATGATCTATTGAAAAGTGCAAGATATATTTGTTAAAGCTGCCAGGATATTTCCAGGAGTATGAGAATAAGCTTCACAGGTGACAATTAGAAATTATCACAGCATCTTTTTTTCACTTGAATTAGTTAAAATTAGCATTTGAGGAATATGATACTTAAAACACCTGCACCTTAGTCAACAATAAAAATGGTAAAGGTACACTTTTTCCTGTGAAAATTGCTATTACTCAAGTCGGCAAGATATCTGTGGTCTCCTTTCTCACGGTATGTGTCTACCTTTATATAAAGGAAATGGAGTGATAGTCACTTGCTTCTATCCCAGAAAAAGAGAGGCTGTACAGAGGATGCTAAGATACGTTAACATAACCCTCAACCAGAATGTCTTACGTAAAAATATCACCCTGACACTTTCCTGTGCCTCCATGTTTCCTGTGAGTTCTCATGAGCCAGGACTGCCTCTGTCTATTAAGGAGAGACCCAGAAATAGCTTTCTAGATGCTCACTGTCATTCTGGTCATTTGTTCTATGCTGTTATGTAGACTGTGCACCATTTGCTAGCTTCTGTGGAATATGCCAGAGCAAGTTTCTGCTGCAACACGCTTTTGTTGAACAGTTACTGCGGTGCCAGACCGTGGGATAAGTAACAGAAGGAGCTGAGTCTGTAAAAAAGCCAAGTGACCACAACACTGCCAGAAAGCACAACAGTTGCTAAGTTGCCTCGGTGCTTGTTTCACAATGGAAAACAAATTCTGCTTAACACCAGAGGCTGGATTGCTTGCTTCTATCCCCTCTTATTAGACTGCAACCTGCATGTCAGTAAGCGAGCATACTGTGTCCCTCACTACTGGCTATACAGGATCTGTAGAGTTCTGTTACTCTAGCTGCAAGGTCACACAGCCCAGAGAAGCTGGCATGCCCAGTCCTTGTCCATGCAGCAATAAATATTTTTAACTTTGTGCAAGATTACACACAAAACAGGTGCCTGGGCAGCCTGGGCTAGAAAGCTAACAGTGTTTTTACCTTCTTCCCCAAGAGAAAAACATTAAAACAACACCCAACACCTAGTGTTACATTCAGTATGTTTATTATACGGTTTAAACAGATTTCTTGTCTATTCAAGAGTCACTACTAATGATTAAGAACCAACAGCACATACACAGCTGTAGATTCTCTTGCTTATTTTATTTTGTATGAATTGCCAAATAATGACAGTGCTGTACGGAGTACATTCCTTGACAGCTCATTGCCCTGTTTTAAACTCAGCTCCACTTTGCAGCAGTTTTCTTAGAACTGATGCTTCTGTGTAGATGGCAAATGAGATTACTCAAGATTCAGGTTTTTCATGCACACCAAAAAAGCATCAAGAAAAGGCAAAACTCCACTTTATAAGATCAATTTGCAAAGTTATCTTTGCATTTGAAATGTAACTTCCCAAAGAAAAGACATGTAAAATGCTAACTATAGGCTGCAAAGACTTACTAGGACTGACTATTTCAATGAATCCCTACAGCTCTCTCCTTCCTGCACATCTTGCTTTTAAAATGGATTTCTACATCCTTCCCAAGTTGTACGGCATCTATTTTTATCCCACATGCAAGCTTTCTAGCTACCCATATTTCTAACTTGCTGCAAAGCAGTATTCTCCTTTACAGCACCCACAGTCCCTTCAAAATGATGGGGGAGTTTGCCTTTTTTTTTTTTTTTTTTTTTGGGGGGGGGGGGGTTTTCCCTGTTTTTTTTTTAACTTTTTAAAATAAATTTTTTTGGGTTGTGGGTTTGAGAACCTTTTTGGGAAAAATAACTGCAGCTCCTGCAAGGTAATTACACTGACTGCTCCTCAGTCTTCTCACTCATAGCAACACTAAATGCATCGAAGTTCAATACCTCTTTTAAGACCACTAAATTATATATATATAATAATGTAAACACGTGAAGGTTTTTTAGATTATCAGAAACACAGAATGTTATCCTCCTAGGCAATGAAAGTGGCTGAAACTCATCATCCACCTCTAAATTCTTTAGAATGCTGTATGACCACATCCAAGGTCAGTGTTAATTTGTACTCTTGCTCTCCTTTTGAGTAATATATAACTGAACATTGATTAGTTCAATTATTAATCTCAAGTAGAAGTAAATAGTTTGAAGGGGGATGCAACATGCTCACAAGCTAGTTTAAGCATAGTAGCATGTGCTCTTTTACCAATTACATCCAATTTCAGTTTATTAAGCTTTTACTTAGGTTCTCCCTAAACCATATACAGAAGTCTTCCTCCTTCTTTCCCTTTAGAAACCCATAGGGTAATCTGAACACTGCATCAATAGATACAGCAATTTGGAGAAGATTTATTATAAAGGACTATTACAAATGTATGTTCTCACTAACTAAGACTTTGTTCCAAAAGGAAAAAAAAAAGTTTTGCCAGTATTTTTATTCTTAAATTATTAATGTACCAATCAACAATAGTAGATGAAAGAGAATTCACCATTTAAATTTAGGATGATAAAAGTTGATCCTCAAAAAGGCAAGTTTTATCCAAGAAAGAGGTAAGAAATGTCAGGGTCAAAAATACTTGAATTTGCCTCTAGAGAACATATTGTTGTGCAATTCAAGAAGCTTATCATGCACCAATGGTGCTTACTAATGCTATGCACAGTAAATGAAGGGGATGAAGGCCGTGTATCAAAAGTAATAGAAGTAGCATTTCATCAGACCTTAACAGAAGCAAGCTTTACGCTTCAGTGGTAAGCCCTCAAACAAATAACTGCAGTAGACATATTCCAAGTCATGAAAAGAGAACACAGCATTCTGTGAGAACTTGATCAGAGTTCCACAAAGAACAGCAGCATGAAAACATCTTAGATTCTTAAAGGATAGAACATAAATAGCTTTTTCACAGCACCATGAGACCTTTCCAGTGTCACTGAGAACTCTTCCCAATCACAATTCTTTTGTAAACATAATACACATCTCCTGATTCTCACCTCCAGTTTCTGTGTGCATATAACACTCACCCTGTACCCCAAGCTGTAGCAGAATACTAACCCACTCCCCAAGACAAACACCATGACCTCTCACACTGCTGGTGGGCTGGGCAGCTCTTAAGAGTGGATGACATCATGGTTTGCAGCTGTGAAAGGATCCCTTTGAAACAGGCTGGTTTTTTCAGAGCCAAATACAGCCCATTTACTCTGGTCGAGCTCATCTGGAAAAGAAGAGATAATACCAAAGTTCCCACTACTCTCCTCTGAACTGCTTGAGTTACTGAAGCCCTGAACATGGCCAAAAATGGACTGCATAATATTAGGTGTTAGGATTGTATATATTAAAATATTTTCTTTTTGATCATAGGAAGAACAAGGGAGAAAAATTGAGTTGAAAGCAGATATATTTATTAATTTTCTTTCTAGGGCTTGTAATTCATCATCAAACACACCTAGATGTTGCCTTGCAGCCAGTAGCACCAAGACACTAAGCTTTGTAGTTCATGAAGGCAGAGAACAGGGTAGTTAGTATCTAGGACATAATTGCTTAGCAATGTTTTAAATAATCTTCAAAAAACTTCAATAAAGTGAAAATTAGGCTTTATGTTTTAAAAGCCTGTTTAGACTTAGAACTTCTGGAGAATGTTTCTTTTAAATTTAACAAAACAATTGTGAAAATCCTTCCTCCAAATACCTTAGAGGAGGTATATTAAATTTCAGGCCCTCCATCGCTTTCCTCCCCCAGGAGAAAACACTGTATTGAATGAGCTGTGCCAGCAGGTCCCAGAGCAGCACTCACCAGGATCTAAAGGTGCACAGATGAGCCAACCCTACAGCAGGGCTATCACACCCTGTCCTTTTCACCTACCTCCCTGACAGCAACACAGCATGAGGAATCCCTGTTCTCATCAGTAGTGGGAAAAACTTACACCTGCTAAAAACCAGACTGAAAAACATTTGGTACATAGGCTTGCTTGGTATTAGGAAAATGTGACAAAGTTATTTAAAAAAGCTTCAAAGCCCCAAAGAATTATCTCTTCTCATATCCATAGCATTCAGCCAACACTTTCATATGCAAAACAGAAACACTACAGATGAATTTCAAATACCTCTCCATTACATTCCATACAACTAGACTAATTTCATACAGGTGAACAACAATAATAATCCATGAAACTGTGAAAGGGGGTCTTTGCACCTCTAAGTATGGATGACATGAGTACACAGACCTATGTACAACACAATTAACAGAAGAATCGTTGTTAAAATATGAGAAGATGATAAAAAGTATCACAGAAATGGACACAGTTAATATGAAATTAAAATTTACACATAGGTCACGAATGGGTATCTGCATCTTGAAGAGTGGGGATAAAGCTTTGTATCTGTCCTGCTATTCTCACATGGGAATGTAAAGCATTAGACCTCAGACCCCCACAAATTCTTTCTTCTGAAGAAGCAAAGCCCCTAAACACTTCTGTGTGGAAACTTCACAAATGACCCCCAGCACCAGCCACAGCAGCAGCAGTGTTGTACAGCCAGACATCTGTCCTTTCCTGTAGATTCCCTTCTTTCTACAATTTTCTCCACAGTTGCTTGCTTCTTTATCAGTAATATCACCTCGTCTTGCTAGTTTTCACCATGTTTCTTGGTTCTTATTTGGTTCTGATTTTTAAAAAAATTATTTTCAAACTCTGTGTACTGAATCCAACAGAGGCTAGAAGGAGTAGTGAGCACCTCCTGCAGTATACCAGTGCCTTTGCAATGGCCTTAGCATATTGTGTCAAGATCCTTTTCTCTCCTCATTCATTCTTTCTGGGAATGAAGAGACAAATTCTGCCTGATCACATCTGTGCAAATCATGCTCTGCTAATGGTATTACTCCAGATTTACTTCCGCGTCAATGAACTTGGCTTTAGATTGTTTCATACAGTTCCCAGACTCCTCTTTTTTGTTGATAGCAACTGTGTATCATTCAGTCTTCCCTTCAAGAGTATTACAAGTCTTATGTAGACTAGATAAAAAAGCATATTGTGTCTTTCTCCAGGATTAGACAGGATTGTGCACACTCCTTATGCCTCAAAGAATTTCATTACAGACCTGGCAGGAAGGGTGGAATCCTTTATGTGGTCTCCAGAGCACCTGGAGACACTTTGAGAATTGAAGGGAAATACATAAATATAAGTTATTTCCTGTTCAGGGAGTTGCCATTCATCAATTCATGCATCATGTCCCCTGCACTTAATTTTCAGAAAAGTGACTAAATATATAGTGTATGATTTTTCTTCTGTAGGTGACAAATTTTATTGTCTGTTGGGCTGTAATGAAACCTGAAGTTAAATGCCAAGCTTCATTCATGCTGCCAAGGTCCTAATGAGCTTCATTCCCAGCTTTCTGAATGAGGAATGAGATTCCTTTCCCACAGAAAATGCTGGGGAGTGAAGGGGCAGCAGAGATGACACAGCCATGGCAGGACTGCATGAATTCAGAAGAGAGTGGAAAAGGAACCTCGATTCCCTCACAAAAGAGGCAGTTACAATGACAGAAGACTCTTGAGTGAGGATTAGAATTCCTCACACTAAATGCACAATACTCCATTCATTCCTCTTGAAGAGATGAACTACTTTCACCCAAACACAAAACAAAACACTGGATTTCCTACAAGAGAAATTTAGTGTACGTCAAAGGGTACATCACTGCACGGCTGATAACAAGCCTTGAAGAATCAAAAGGGACATACTTCTTATTTTGTTGATGGATTGCAGAAATATTTCACTTCCCGTATAGAAAGGTAAACGGGACTTTGTTTTCACATGCACACATATATACATAAAGACTGGTATGCTGTTACCTAAACCTCACAGAAAACTGGCCAAATCCTACAGGAAAAGTTAGAATCTGTCACTTTATTGGTGAAATCTCTTCTTTGTAAAGCTCTCCTTCAACTGTATAAAATACAGTCCTAGAAAGATGAGCTGAGGAATAATATCCCTAGCAATTACAAGTGAAGGAGGTCTCATGTCTTACTGGTTTTGATACATAGAATTTTCAATAAGCTAGACCGTGGTATTCCCACGTGCATGATCCAACCATATCTACATTCACTGCTTCCAAAAAACTGAGCGCGGTGGGTTTAGATCTGTGGGGATTCTTACATAAGAGCTTGATTCAAAGTGTGTCATGAGTTACATGTTCTTTGGAGAAGCCTCGTATACAGACTGAACAGATAAAAGGAATGGGTGCACTAGGGATCAGCTAGGATATCCTGTCTCCCTCAGTTTATCACACCTCAGCTGGGTAGGTTTGAGTGTACAAACAGCATAAAATCAAAAAACAATCAAGCAAGGAATTTATGGAATAATTTTATATATGTTCACATCATTTCTTACATGTTCAAAGTGGGACTGCTTTACTCCTTTACTAGGCAATTTGGAAGGAAAGATATGGGAAACAAACTGTGGATGTTCTGTAATATTAGGGAGAGTGGAAAGGAGGCAGCAATCTCCTTTGCTATACCAACCCTAGAAGTCTGTAAAACAAGAGATGCCCATCAGTGTCAATGTGCTAAAAGGCATTTCCAACAGAGCCTATGGGCCAGCAGCTATAAATACTCTAGGAAATATTTTGAAGATGGACATTTCCGGTTTATAAAAAGCTTTCTATACCACATCTTTTACACAGACAAATGAATTAACTCATATCAGCATTAAATTACAGGCTGTGGTAGTGCTGTAACTCCTGCTAGAAAATCTACATTGTGCAATTCAGTTCCTAATCAGATTTTCACTTTAATAAAAATGTTTCCATTTAATGTTAATCACATTTACTATTTGCTGCTGACAGAGTTTCTACTTGCTGTTAGTAAGGGCTTTCATGACACTGGGGGACTGCAGATTCAGTGCTTGATCTGATCCTACTTTGTGCTCCATCATACAATGAACTGCTTAAATAATTATTTTTAAATCATTCTGTGACTATTCATCTGGAGTTCTATATCACAAGCTATAGGGAGATAGACACCCTTTGAATACTGATGCAAGACCAAGAACTCTATTTACTAGCAAAAAAAAAAAAATGTGTGGAAACTGAATTTCAAAGGCTGACAATCTGTGTGTGATCATTTCACAGAATCAAAGATTGTCAGGGGCCAGAAGGAACCTCGAAAGATCATCCAGTCCACCCCCCCTGCCAGAGCAGGGCACCTAGAATAGGTCACACAGGAACGTGTCCAGGCAGGTTTTGAAAGTCTCCAGAGAGGGAGACTCCACAACTTCTCTGGGCAGCCTGGTCCAGTGTCCGTCACCCTCACCGTGAAAAAGTTTTTCCTAATGTTTTTGTGGAACCTCCTATGTCCCAGTTTACATCCATTGCCCCTTGTCCTATCACTGGATATCACTGAAAAGAGCCTGGCTCCATCCTCCTGACACTCACCCTTTATATATTTAAAAAACTTTAATAGGGTCACCCCTCAGTCTCCTCGAAGCTAAAGAGCCCCAGCTCCTTCAGCCTTTCCTCATAAGGGAGATGTTCCACTCCATCATCTTTGTGGCTCTGCACTGGACTCTCTCAAGCAATTCTATGTCCCTCTTGAACTGGGGGCCCAGAACTGGACACAGTACTCCAGATGTGGCCTTAACAGGGCAGAGGAGAGGGGCAGGAGAACCTCTCTCCACCTGCTGGCCACACCCCTTTTCTAATACACCCCAGGATGCCATTGGCCTTCTTGGCCACAAGGGCACATTGCTGGCTCATGATCATCCCACTGTCCACCAGAACCCCCAGGTCCCTCTCCCCTACACTGCTCTCCAACAGATCAGTCCCCAGCCTGTACTGGCACTTGGGGTTGTTCTTTCCCAGGTGCAAAGCGTTACACTTGCCACTGTTGAATTTTGTAAGATTTCTCCCCTCCCAGTCCTCCAGCCTGTCCAGGTCCCTCTGAATGGCAGCACAGCATTCTTGTGTGTCAACCACTCCTCCCAGTTTCATGTCATCAGCAAACTTACTCACAATGCACTCTGTTCCCTCATCCAGATCATTGATGAATATGTTGAATAGTACTGGTCCCAGTACTGACCCCTGAGGGACTCCACTGGATACAGGCCTCCAACTAGACGCTGCCTCATTGACCACAACTCTCCGACTTCTTCCCTTCAACCAGTTCACAATCCACCTTACTACTCAGTCATCAAGTCCACATTTCCTCAGTTTAGCTACAAGGATGCTGTGGGAGACGGTGTTGGATGCTTTACTGAAGTCTAGATAAATCACATCCACTGCTTGGGCACCATCCATCCACCTGGTTATGTCCTCATCAAAGGCTATCAGGTTGATCAAACATGAATTCCCCTTAGCAAAGCCATGCTGACTGCTCCTAATGACCCTCTTATCCTCGATATGCCTAGACACAGCACCATGGATAAGTTTTTCCATCACCTTTCCGGGGATGGAGGTGAGGCTGTAGTTATCCGGGCTCTCCTTCCTGCCCTTTTTGAAGACTGGAGTGACATTTGCTTTCCTCCAGTCCTCAGGCACTTCACCTGTTGCCCATGACTTACCAAAGATGATGGAGAGTGGACTAACAATGACATCTGCCAGCTCCCTCAGCACCTGCAGGTGCATCCCATCAGGACCCATGGATTTGTGGATATTCAAGTGTCCTAACTGATCCCTAACCCAGTCCTCCTCAACCAAGGCAAACTCCTTTATCCTGGATTCCTCTGGGGCCCCAGGGGAGTGGAGCTCCTGAGGACAGTCTCCAGCAGTATAGACAGAGACAAAGAAGGCATTCAGCAGCTTTGCCTTCTTCACATCCTCTTTCTCCAGGGCACCCACCTCATTCAGCAGTGGGCCTACATTGCCGCTAATGTCAGTTTTGCCAGCAATGTGTTTGAAGAAGCCCTTTCTGCTATCCTTGACCTCCCTCGCAAGGTTTAATTCCAAGGAGGCCTTAGCTTTCCTAATTGTCCCCCTACATCCCCTGACAACAGACTTAGACTCCACCCAAGTGGTCAGCATCTCCTTCCATGATTTATATACTCTCTTCTTGTACCTGAGTTTGTCCACTTGAGCCCTCACTCTGCCACGTCAGCCTTCTGTCTCCCTCCCAAGATTCCAGCCTATTTCCTGGTCACTCCTCTCTGCCTCAGCCTCTACGTCTCCGGGAAGCCCGCTCTTGCCTCAATCTAATGACTCTCGTGCATGCCGTG
>JANHGN010023485.1:22035-39005 GCA_024605025.1 Megaceryle maxima
TAAAAGTTTTTTATTTAATTTTATTCTATTATTTTTTTGTGTGTGTTTTTAATTTGATTTCTCTTCCGTACAGACCTGTATTCAATTTCTCTAGCATACAGCCCTGTGTGACCACTGCCAGTGTTCAGGTCAGGCTGCAGTGCTCTGCAGCCCAGCCCCCACACACGCACGCCACTGGCAGTGTTTTGCCAAGAAGGCCAGCTGTCTCTCTGCCTGCAATGTGGCATTGAAATACATCATTTAAATCACTAAGTACCACCACAAGCTCCTCAGTTAAGCACTGGTGCCTAAATGTAAAGATGGTGACTGAAAAATCGGAGAAAAACTTGGAGCTATTTCAAGACTGCAGAACTTTTGAATATATATATGAATTCTTGAAAGTAAATAAATAAAAAGCACTCCCAGGCAAAAAGTCACAGAACTGAGAAGAGTTTTTTCAAATCTTTGTGTTTGAAACTCTACAAAGCTGTGGCATGAGTTTCCCCTTCATTTTCCCTTTCCCCTCAATAATTGTGTTCTTTATAGAGCAAACACATCTCTCTTCTGATAAGAGCACACTTGAATACAGTAGTGTTTCTTACACCTTGTGCTTGAATATGTATAACAAAAGCAGAAATCAGTCAGAAATACTGCTAAGGCTTTGCTCAAAATAACAAACATATCCATATCTTCCTTACTAAACCTGGTGAACCTTGATGCACTTATATATCTTCGAGCTTTAGATAAAAAAATCAGTCCTGTGTCACTAGTGAAATAATCTTCTACCTTATTTTTCCAGTTCAGCCTTCAACAGTGATTTGTCACAAACACATAACTGTATGTGACCAGCCCTCTGAAATCAGTGAAAATGCTAAGATTTCTGAAGGATTGTTAGCTCAGCCCCATTTACTTCCGTCTTGCATACAAATTTCTGAACAAGTTTGAGTATTTATGCCAAAGCCTTAACTTTTGTTATTAAGATATTGAATGTCCTGTGAATAATTCAAAATATTTTTTATTCCTCAGAACTGCAAACCACAGAATCATAGAATCATAGAGTCATAGAATGGTAGTGGTTGGAAAGAACCTCTGGAGATCACGGTGCCAGAGCAGGGTCACCCAGGGCAGGCCACACAGGAACAGAGCCAGGTGGGTTTTGAAAGTCTCTAGAGAAGGAGACTCCACAGCCTCTCTGGGCAGCCTGTTCCAGGGCTCTGGCACCCTCACAGTGAAGAAGTTTTTCCTCATGTTGAGCAGGAGCTTCCTGTGTTCCAGTTTGTGTCTGTTGACCCTCATCCTCTCACAGGACACCACTGAAAAGAGACAGGCCCCTTCTACTTGACATCCACCCTTCAGATATTTGTAAACATTAGTAAGATTCCCTCTCAATCTTCTCTTTTCCAGGCTAAACAGCCCCAGCTCTCTCAACCTTTCCTCATCAGAGAGATGTTCCAGTCCCTTCATCATCCTCATAGCCTCTGTTGGACTCTCTCAGTATTTCCCTGTCCCTCTTGAACTGGCGACCCCAGAGCTGGACACAATACTCCAGCTGTGGTCTCACTAGGGCAGAGCAGAGGTGGAGGAGAACAATTCCCTCCTTCCTTCCTAATACTGGAATTAATTTTGGCCTCAGCTATACCTATTCAGTCTCCACATATCATAACTGTACTTAGAACTGCAAGGCCCTTGCTTTGCTCCACTGAAATCAATGCTAAAACAAAAATTCAGTTCAGTGACAACACACACTAAAATAGGCCATCAATCTTTACTACTTATTGAAGACAGAGGCTAGGAAATGGGGTCTTGCAGCTCCTGGCTAACTCTCCCCACATGAGCTCCTGCATAACTTCTCAGGTCTTCAGCGTGATGTTACAATGGCAAGAGTATTAGCAAAGAGGTGGTGTAAGAGACAACCTGCCTCAGAATTTCTTCAGAATGCTTTGAAAAACTTACTGAAGAACTCCCATTCCTTGCACTTTGCTGTTTGACATAGTTAGATCATCCTATCCTTAGATTTATGGAGATTTTTTTTTTTTAATTCTTTGCCATGCAAGAAGCTTTAAGAGCCTCTTACTAAGAATTCATGAAGTTGACAGACCTTCCTCTCTCTCTCCTTTCATTCTGTTTTATTCTGACAAAACACCTCTTCTCACTCAAGCCCTGTGACAGGACAAGGGGAATGGGTGTAAGCTGGAGCACAGGAGGTTCCACCTTAACATGAGGAGGAACTTCTTCACTGTAAGGGTCCCAGAGCCCTGGAAGGGGCTCCCCAGAGGGGTCTCCTGCTCTGGAGATTTTCAAACCCCGCCTGGCTGCTCCTGTGTGACCTGTGCTGGATTCTATGGTCCTGCTCTGGCAGGATTTTCTGGACTCGAAAATCTCCAAGGTCCCTTCCAACCCCTGACATCCTGTGATCCTATGAAACAAATGAATCTTGCTAAATTATTCTGACTGCATATTATCCATCTTTCTTTGAACAGTCAACCAGTGAGGGCTTCACTATATTAAGCCATTCACGACTGCAGATTCATTTAAGATTAATAGGAAAAAAATCAGCTGTCAGTGTAACATGAATGAGACTATCAGGTTTTCTTACTATAATACTGTATCTTCTTCAGGTAAATGCCACAGTCTCTGCCATAACTCAGTTTTGCTTCAGTCAGACCAAAAATTCCTAGAAGCTTGGCTCCTTCAGTTGAATAGAAGGAAGAATAAAATAAAGAGTCTAATTTCCATACTAAAGCACCGTTGGGTTTTTTTCCTTGCTCATACCTGCTGCCATGCCTGGTTCAGACTTCAGCTCTAGCACAGCTGCACAGCAACCAGGAGCACTCAGAGAGTCATGTGGTTCTTATTGCTAATGTGGAGGTTCTTCATAAGTGATAACCAAGCAATTCAATTCTTACACAACCCCTCTGATTTCTATCCCTCCTCCATTGTATTAAAAAGGCACCACAGCCATAAAGCTGATCTTCATTACAAGAAGATTTTTTTTTTTCTAAACCCATTCTTGATCCTTCTCCAGAAAAGCACTAGCAGCTGCCCTTTCCTAACAGCTTTTGAAGGCAAGAGAAAGCGGTACATTATTTTTCAGATGATCTATTTAAAAGTGAAATGCAGCACTCATCTCAAGGCACTTACATCACACTTCTATACTAAAGGCATCTAATACTATTCAGAGTAATACATGTACTCATTGTGCAATGCCAGTATACAATCACCTGTAGTGTGCATGGAGGGCTACCAGACTTGTTACACATCTACAATTATTTTGCATTGTATGAACCCGAATTTTCTGCTGAATAACAAAAAGCAACAGTGGAAAAAAAAATACAGTTGTAACAGTAAAAACTTTGATCCTGTCTATTCTAACTGTGGAGGTTTACCTGCTGTAGCATAGAGCAAAACCACTGAGTGCCATCCCTGCGTGCAGGTGAGGCAACTGGAGACCATAGGTTTGAAAGGTGACAGTAAACTCAAAACCCCAGAAACCACTCATTCCACATTTTAATGTCTACAAACCACAATCCCTCATAACACTCCTTTTTACCTTTGCCATTATATTGCTTACATAGCAGGAAATTAATTCTATATTAATCCATAAATCCTTTCTTTTAGATGCTTACATACATTATATTAACAAGGGACAAAATCAGAAATGGAATAAAGAATTTATAGTATAGCATTCTGCTTATGAGATTGCTGGAGTAAATCAAGCCCATTCTTAGATTATTTTCAGCATGTTTTTTTCCTTAAAAAAAGTCTTCAGCATTATGTGATTTACTGCCTACATTATTAACTCAATGAAACCACAAACTGCCATCTGTTATGATTCACATTGCATTGGTGATTGAGTAACTGGGGTTGGTAAACATGTAGTCAGCACTGGGAAAAAAAATAGAGATTGTGCTCTGATTAGAATAGTATATCCTACTGAAGTTTCAGATAGTATCTCTGAAGGTGTATCCCTCTGCAAAGGGTTAGGGTTTTTTTTTTCAAAATCATCAGTATTTTTATTTCTGGAGGACTTGGCATAACAACTCAGTTTGCTTCTTTGGTATACTTTAACATTCACCTGGTTAGGATTTTTCAGAATATTTGATATTCATAGTACCTCAATCTGTATTTCATACATACTCAAAAACTTTTCTTCCTAAGGCACTGATACAAAGGCTGTAAAATAACCCTTTCTGTCTCTGACTTTCTGGTAGAAGGTCATTTTGAGTATATATATATTTATTTATTTGTTTTTCCTTTGTCCTGCATTAAGGAGGCAGATATCCATAGGCTCTCTAATCTTTGCAGTAACTCTGGAATATTGATGCAAGTATAGGAGGAAGCAACCAACTCGGGGGGCAGAATATCCTAAAAGTGATGAGAACTAACATGAGAACTCTGCTGGTTTGATTTCAGACACTGCGATGACATGCTGCTCATGGCACCAGTGCAAGCACCAGGCTGCAAAAATACATGGGACAGAGAATGAAAAAATAAATCAGTCTTCCAGTCAGACAATCCTCCTACTGCCTTGGGTCGTCAGTGTGACTGCAGTGCATGCACATCAGCCTGGGCTTACAGGGGACTGCAGACTTGAGCATTTACTATTTATCTTCAAGAATCAGATTTTGTAATAGTTATTTTAAAACTCGATGAGTACAGAAAATCTCTCTCTGCAAGTGGAACAAGAACATTTAAAAAGGATGAGGAAAAGCAATGACAGTTTAAATTAAAAATTATTTCAATCACTTAAAGGTATCACCCAGAAAAGTGAAGAATCCTTTGAGCACCTGGGCATTTACAATGTTATATGCAACTATCCCACAAGGATGTGTGCACACGTACTTCATATGAAGAAGATTCAAACACTCAGCAGCAGAGCTGCTGTAGTAATTACATATTGAATATATTAGTGGAAAATGCCCCATATTGATCCTTTCAGCGTGATTTTATCTGTTGCATTCCTACAAAGCTTTATTCACTGAAGTAATGAAGCAATGCCATAAAGGTGGTTATTTTAAGCTGTGAGTGTGAATGTTGTCTTGTTCAAAAGGGGAAGCATACTTTCTTATCCTTTGTCCATCCTTTGTGAGGTATCACTATCTGCTTTGCATCAGCTGAAATTAGCTGCCACTTGGGAACCATAAAGAGCTATCAAATACTTTATCTCTCTTGTATTAACTGAGCTGTGGTTCTTCATACTAGCTGAGACGTAAGTTTATATCAATACATCTGTTTCAAGATGGTTCATATTTATGTTATGAGCAAACAACCTGGCCACGACAGTTTGGATACAGAAGTCTTGATAATGTCAAACAAGTTGACACCATTGTGCATCAACACTTTTGATTTCTACTCATAATTTAGAATTTTTGTCAGAAATCTGAAGTTAAACATGGCTTCACACTGATTTTGAACAGTTAAATTGGAGATGAAGGCTCTTCACACTCAGTATGAATTTATTTGTACCCCAGGCATACTGCTTACACTATGTCCCAAAACAGCCTGAAATATTTCATCCAGTTTGCCACAGGCATTCAAAGCAGAGGCCCATTCTACATCTCCCTTGGCAAGTTGCCCAGGGTTGCCCAGGGAGGTGGTTGAGGCCCCGTCCCTGGAGACATTCAAGGTGAGGCTTGATGAAGCTCTGAGCACCCTGCTCTAGTTGAGGCTGTCCCTGCTCTCAGCAGGGGGGTTGGACCAGATGACCTCTAGAGGACCCTTCCAACCCAGACATTTCTATGTTCTATGTTTCTAAGTCCCAAAATCCATTTGGGGAGCATTTGCACTAGAAGAACCATCACAGCTGTCATGCTCTGTGAAGTTAACTTTTTACAAGCAATACAAAATGACACAGTGATAATACCAAAAATATATTTCAAACTTTGTCCTTGGTTTTTAAAAGACTCCAGACTTCTTTGTAGCATGGCAAAAATAGAGCAAATATATTGATTCTACTGCCTAATCCCCTCTGGTGCTAAACTTCTGATTCCTGTACAAAGAAGGGCCAGGCAAGTTCTGGGCACCTTCTGCAGACTGAACAATTTCTTATCAAGGTCTTTGGAGCAGAAAATGCAAATGCATTCTGCTGGCTGGGATATTTTAAGCAGTGGATGAGGAGAGGGAAAAGAATAAAAAATAATTGCATTATCATAGCCCTTGAAAGGCTAAAATGACCTCCAGCAGGCTTAAAAATTTTCTGTAGGTAAATTAAGAAAAATAAACCTTTTATTTTTCTACATCTATTTTTTAAGTGTTTTTTTGTTTGTTTGTTTTCAATTCCTCTCCCCTCCATCAAGTTTAAAGGTGGTGATGATTGTCTTTAGTCACAGACTAATAACCTTTCAGATCTTCTCTTTCCCCATATTAATGCAGATTGTATGTACAGTTCTGCTCTGACCTGAATGATTGAAAGCTGTACTTCACAGATAATTTGTCAGCTCTAGTACAGGATTTTATCACTGAGAGAATCATTCTTCCAAAGTATAAATTTAGATATTAAACCTAGGCATAGATGCTCCCTAATAACGCAAATGAATGACTTTTATGTGACAATACCAGCCTCTGTTGAGACTGCAAAATTAAGGTTTAGTTTGGAACTGGTCAAGACAAAATAAATCTTTACAGCTGAAGGCTAATATGGCAGCAGAGGTAAATCTAGGCATTAGGAACCAAGTAGTTCCTTTTCTGGAAATTACAGAATTTTAGATCTCATACAGGTTCTTATTTGTCTGAACTTCTCAATACAATATTTATATTTAGAACTAAGCATTTGAGAGGGGGAGGGGGAGAATAGATAATCTTTGGGATAAGTTGTTCAAAAAGGGAAGGTCATATAATCTAAAAGATGAAATTAAAAGAAATCATTGACAAAAAACCCTGGCAGAACTATAGAACAATGTTTGAAATTTGCACTTTATTTTACTAGTTTGTCTTTGATTATGGACAAACTTTCAGAGGTCAGTGATTCATTATAGAGTGTTTTAATTAAAACCCTCTCAACTGACTGAATGCACAAAGCTCTGTGTAACACTATATACTGGTAGAGCAAATATAGTTTGACTTACCATCTCTGTATAGGGTGGATGGAATGCAACCAAAAAGCACATCAGAACAACACAGCTCACTATATATTGGATTCCAAGACCAATCCAGTTCCCTTCTTGCACTAAGTAGTCTAACAAAACTGAGATTTAACTGCCTTAAAAACAAATAAAATGATGCATTCTAAAGCAGAAAATCTCACAGATACAAATCGACTCCACTGAGGACTGAGCTACTATCTTCATGACTATTTGGATGATATTTTTTCCTCTAATCACACTGGGGTTTAATTCCTGCAGGTAGGATTGTAATAACAAAGACCTGATCAATGTAATGCATTTATTCAGATCTGCTGGTCATTAAGGAATAAGAGTGTTTTGGACCTCAGAATAATTTAGATTATTCACATTATGTGGTCATAAAAGCATGTCTCCTTATGATGCCTATGAAGTCAGCAGTTCAGTTTCAAGGCATTCTTAACATGCGGAAGGGAACATCAGGCGTGTGTTTATTGAAATTACTGGTAAAGCAGCAGGAGTACACCTTTCACATTTCATGCTTCTGTTACACTGGTAGATTGGCAAGACAAAAGTAGTAAACCTATACTTTGTACTTTTCATCTGAAAGCTTGAAAATAAACATGCTGGTATATTTTTATTAGAGCACTTTGCACATTTCTGATTGCTGTGTAAATAAATAGCCTGTTTTGTTAACATCTCCAGGAAAGGGTAACACTGATGGACGATCTGATTTAAACTAAGCCCATGGATGGTCACTTACAAACTGTGTTAAGGACAGAATCAGAAAACCTCCTCTGCCTAAGTGCTAACCAAGAGCTATGCTGCTTACAGAAGAGAACTGGGTTTTCTTGCCATTTGCCACACCTATAAGAGAGTCAAGTTAAAACATCTCGTGAATGCATCACAAGTAATTTTTTTGACAGTTATTTGTGAACAAGCCTCATTTAGTTCATACTTTCTGGAAATACCTATCAAGAGAACAACTTGATTGGACAGCATGCAAACTAATACCATCCAAATGAAGAGAAGTGACCTACTTTTATTTCAGGCCCCAAGCAAGGATTACAGTGTTCTAGCACCAATATGCTATGAGCAACTCTCTTCTCCCCTTGCTAATACAGTCCTGCGTTTTTTATTTTAATTGAATGCTTTCAAAGGTCATGGCTTAGATCCAAGAAACCAACTGCATTGCCTCTTACCTTTTAAATCCTGAGGAAATAATTTCCCTTTCACCACTATACTTAACTATTTGTCCTAACTGCATGTTAGAGGACTGACTGGCCATTACTATACTGCTAAAACTCAGACTCCCTGTTCAGTTCAGAACAGAGCAATGCCTAATCATCAGCTCCGTGTACATAAATAAATAACGTTACTTCTTTTATTGCCTGTGCTATCTCCTCCTAACTGTGGCTACCATAGATTATGTCAAAGTATGTTCATAAAGACTCAGACATTAACTGCTTAAGATTCCTCCAAGACTTTTCACCTTAACAGATCCAGACACATTGTTCTTTGAGGGCTTCTGAAGTGAAGCCAGATTCATCCTTGACATAGTTCCACTGGCTTTGCTAAAGCCACAGTATGGGTTACAGTTTAGCTGGATTAAAAAGTCTATCACTAACAAGTGTTGAAGAAAACTGTCTGTAATTAATACTGGCTCCCACACATGTGGTATGAAGGTTTGCATTACGAGGAAATTATTTGTTTTAGTAAAAACAGACACAAGCATCTTCATCAAATAAACATGGTAATTACATACTTACATACTTACTTATTAGTAAGTTTCTGCCTTTCTGATGATGGTGTACACACTACAAAGCAGCTGCTTTTCCTAGAGAAAATAATCTCCACCTGAAGACTTTTTTTTTTTTTTTTTAATAACTTTTGCTGTTATTTTAATATGGACAGAAAAAAGTCTACATGGGGGAATGAAAAAAAGTATATAAGCATTTTTGAAGGATACATTAAACAAAAGGAGCAGTTTTGTGGAAGAAAAATTATTTGCTTTACTATATTAATTTTTCATTCTCTTTTATACCACAGAGTTTTAACCATGACAAACTGAATCCAGTTGGCTCAGCAAAAATAAATAAGGCATTAATGAATCCAGGAAAAAATTTTCTGCCTTTAAAAAGAATAATAGAGTTGTTTGCAGTGAATGGTTTTCTATTGCTCATTCTTGATTTTTGTTAAAAGAAACTAATTTGGATGCATGATAATCAGATTACTCATCAGAAAATTCTCAAGGCACTCCCACCCCTGTGGTAGACTGAAGGGCACTCGTCACTGAGAAGAAAGGTCAAGGTTAAAGTGACTTACCTCCTGGGGAAAAAAGGGTAACGTAAAGTGAAACACAATGCTGGCAAACAAGCTTTCCTCAATACTCCCTATACACCACTACTACTGCTTGGACATGCAAGCGCGGGTGCTGCCTTTATTTCCTTCAGCAAACACTGTTACAACCCTGGAGGAAACTGCAGAATATTTTATGTGTATCGATAAAAAAATGATACTGATTAATGAGGTCTAGAGAAATGTGTAGATTTTTCCCTCTAACAAATCACCCTTCTCTGGTCTGACTTGTGCACATTGATTTTTTTTCTGTGTGATCAATTTCATTTTAAATTGCTCCTAGAAGTTTTTTGGTTTTTTGCTAGAGGAGCTTCCACAGTTTCTCTGAGCCATACTGCAATATGCAGTTCATCTATTTATTCAGTTACTCCTGTTACACCCATAACATTGAAATAGTCTCAGACCAAATGTTTTCATTTCTCCTACTTTCTTTGCCTGGCCCCTTGCATGCAAGCACTATAAAAACCTTCCATACACAGTGGAATTATCTTCTGGATTTTACCTTGTTTATTTACTGAATGTTTTCCTTACTTCTGTTTTTCTCTGAATACATTAGGGATGTAATTAAAACTGCTGCTTCAGC
This sequence comes from Megaceryle maxima, assembly GCA_024605025.1. Classification (NCBI taxonomy): domain Eukaryota; kingdom Metazoa; phylum Chordata; class Aves; order Coraciiformes; family Cerylidae; genus Megaceryle; species Megaceryle maxima. Next base: position 32,014 of record JANHGN010023485.1, read on the forward strand.
GTCTTCATAATACTGCTTTCCTTCAACACCATTTTTTACTCTTGTAGATTTTTATCTGTTCAGTGAAAAGCTGCTTCAGTGATCCTTTTCTGGTTCTCCTGCCTGCATTGGATCTACATTCTCCAAAACCTTTCCTACCCTACCCCCACTTTATTTTGAAATCATATCCTCAGATGATAGGCGCCTACCTCTGCTCTGCTGGTTGTTCATGTTTAGTTGTTCAGCAAGCTTTGCTGTTCACCTCTACAGCCTCATGTTCTCCTTTCTTTTGACTATTATGAACAGGAAGGATTCATACAAAATTCTGCACTGGAATATCATCAAGCATGAACTTAAAATTCTATGGTGTGTCTTTAAAAAACAATCCATCTATATAGTTGCTGCTGTTGCATCCAGATCTCTGCCTATTATCTTGATTGCAGGGGGAGATAGGACTTTGGCAACTCCACAGGAGTTACAAAGCGATGCCCTTTATTATCCGTACATCCCTTGGTTATACAGAGCAAGCTTCACTGACCACGCACACCAACCACAGTGCTGATGGGATGCAGGCGATAGCCCACACGCTGTTCACCTGCCTAAATCTACCCCATGACTGGCTGTCATCCAACTCACCCAGTACCCCCCACTTTTTTCTCTACTTTACTCTGCTTTATCTTCTTGCTTCATTGCCTTTTCTCCACCGTTCTTCCTTCACGCTCTTTCCGTGGTTCAAGGACAGTTCCTGATATCAGTGTCTGTTTTCTTCCAACCAAGATCCCACACTTGATCTTTCTCTCCTGGTCATTCTCTGCTGTCTCCTGCCCTCAGGAAGCTGAGTACAACCATAACTTTGTCTGTACTGCACCCAGGATTCAAGTTTGAACCTCTTGAAGCTGCCAGAAAAACAGTACATCAAAAGCACTGGTACTATTGGTCGGTGTGTACCAGCTGGAAACAGTCATATTCTACTTAGCCCCAAAACAAAGACCAATTCATTTTCAGAAACAGTTTCCTGATACACGTTACCTATTTTTAAAACTAATATTTTTTTCTATCTAAACAAAATCTGCCTTTTTAATTAAAACCCATTATTTTTGCCCAACATCTTTGTAAAAACCATTTCAACCTGTTTCCATAATCCTGTATGGAATTAAAGCCTTGAGTAGATAATATAATTATTAAACAAAAGATTGTGCTGTAATAAACACCAGCTGAAGAACTTGTGCAAACAAAAGCATCAGATCCATTTCATGGCACTTTTGCAGCCTTCATAACAACGTGACTAGTTCATCATTATTCTTCCTATTGACAAGATCTTTCTCTGAGTGAAGAAATTGGTAAAACTCAGACTAGAGGGAAAGAGCATATAAGGAAAGAAGCCGCGTGTGCAACTTTTGATACACTATCTAGTGGGACAGAATAAACCTGCTATTACCACTCGGTACAGAAACAATTAATATTAGATTATACAAGACCTGATTTTGAACAAAATCTCCAATCAGTTTCTCCTGCCTTTACGATTAAGTCTAGAAACAGTTGATGGTGTTTGGACTCTTGCTCAAACCTGCAAATTATGCACATAAATGTATATCTCACTTCCAAAGAGGAAGCCAAACCAGTTAAATGGTTAGTAGTAAATGCAGAATTATTGACAGCATTAGTGTTTGTGTACATGTGGCTTGATAGGGCCTTTTTCACATGCATGCAAAGGAGGCAGAGTAACAAGCAGCAATATTTACAGGCAGAACATGTCCCATATTGAGCTGCTAGTAGTTCAACCTTGACTTATTTCTTGTACAGAGGAAAAAAAAAATACGATTCTCCCTTCCTCCCGTGAGGTTGCAAGCACACTATTGACATGAGAATCTTTTAAAATCAGCAGTCAAATGGTTAGTTGCAAGAAAACATCTGTCAAAATAATAACCACAATACCTACTCTTTGAAATTAATTCACAGGCTCCTGGAAACATACTCAGTCCGTTATTCCTTGCTGTTCTGCATTCTTCTAAAGGATCACAGTAAGTGTATTGAGTCTGACTGAGCTGGAGTTAATTTTCCCCATAGTCACCCTCCCAGAGCTGTGCTTTGCACTGGGAGCTGGAAAGGTGCTGGTAACACACCCGTGGTGTGGCTGCTGCTGGGCAGGGCTCGCTCAGCACCAAGGCTGGTTTTCCAACATTACCCCTGCAGTGGGATGGGCTGGACAAGACCCTGGGAGGGGACAAAACCAGGAGAGCTGACCCAAACTGACCAAAGGGATATTCCATACCCATTCCATATATGATGTCAGCTGAACTATAAAAGCTAGGAAAAGGGGGGGTGGCATCCACTGGTCCTCCAGAGTAACCACTATGAATATGGAGCCCTGCTTCCTGAAGTGGGCCAGGCATCACCTGCTGATGGGAAGTAGAGTTTAAATCTTTGTTTTCTTTTGCTTCTGTGCATGGCATTGCTTTGCTTATTCATTAAACTGGTTTTGGTTTAGTCCACGAGTTTCATCTTATTTTTCTTCCCCCTGGTCCAGCTGGGGGGGCAGGGAGGGGGAGGAGGGCGATAGAGCAGCTCAGTGGGTACCTGGTGTTCAGTCAAGGTCAAACCATCGCAGTACGATCAATCAAAATGATATACTAAGTGGAGATAGGTCGCTTGCTTGCACAGAGCTAGGTATGGAGTTCTGACATGCTGATCAGGTAAAACACTTCATGCAACTGTGAGAGTGGCCGAAAACAACAGATGCATAAGAAGCACCAGTCACAAGTTGCAGCAAGGAAAATTTCTGTTAAATCATTAAAAAGAATTCGTCACATTGAGGGTGAAACACTGGAACATATTGTTAACTGAGGCTGTGCAATCTCCACCTGGGTGGATATTCAGAATTCAACTGGACAACATCCTGAGTAATCTGCTCTAATCTTGAAATAAACTCTGCATTCAGAGGTGTGTTGGACTAGAGACCTTCCAAGCTGTTTTACAACCTGAATGATTCTGGATGTATGTCTGCTATTGAGGAAAGGAACCACCTCCTCTTTTTGACTTCTGATACTCTTTTATACACTTTAGAATGAAATTTGTCTTTATAATCCCTTCTTGCTGTCTATTCCTTCATCCAGTGACAGTCTGTAGACAATAGGCCTGTCTTCCTTTTCTGCAGTTATGCTGCCTCGTAGATGCATCCCATTTGCATGTGTTTATAAGCAACGATTTTAAACTATTGTGACAGGTGTCTTAATTTCTACCATTCACACAAGTGAACAGAAGCTGAATTGATTTTACTAGAACAACGAAAATAAGGTTATCACAACAAAGGTGAATGTATGTTGCCAGTGCCAGGGGCTATCCACACACTGAACGAGCATTTGCACAAGGATTGTCTCAACTGTCTCCTGTGAGACCAGCCTCAAGAGTACAATTTCATGTCTTGGCCTATTTAGTCTTCATTTCTTCTTCTTTATTCTTCACTGACATCATTGGCAAGTGCGGGAAGTACAGTGGCAGTGCTTCTTTTCTGATTATAATTTGGTTACTTTCAATATCCTCCTAAGTGAAGGAATTGTGACCTTCACAGAACAGGATGCTGTACGGGCAGCCAGTTCTGTAGCTGCTGACATCCCTGGCTAGAAGGCACTAATTTGCATTGGTAATTTAATTTCAACTCAAAGCCAATCCTGCAGCATTTTCCTCTGTACCCGTTCAAAATAAACAGTCTGTATGACTCTGAATGAAAACTCCTCACACCTTGTGCTCTCCATAATAATTTTGAAAATGTGACTGTGTGCACAGTGCCACGGGCGAACGACACCAATTTCCCCTTGCCTGGCTTAGAGAGGAGGCAGTTATTGCTAATAAATTTCTCTCTGTTCTCAAGCTTTTTATGAAATTATTTTTTATTTTGTTCTTCTGCAAGACTAAACTCTTTACATTGCAAGGGTCTGGGTGACCACTTACACCTGGGCAGGGGAAGGTGGTAGCTGAAGTAGGGCCATAGCACAGTAACCGTAAGAATGTCTCCATCACACAGATCAGACAGTGATTTTCAAGAAAGTATTTCTTGCCTTTCATATACAGAATGCCCTTGTACCACAAAAATTATCAGAAGGTGGCAATTGCAGATGTTTATGTGGCAGGAAAGCAAGAACAGAAAGAAATCTTCTCATGAATAGGTTACTAGAGGGGTATTGGAGATTAAAGGAGGAAGGCTGGAAGATCAGAAAGGTTTGGACAAAGGAGAGCAGAAGTGAGAAGAAAGAATGAGAAAAGTGCCTTCTGGACCTACAGAGATGACATGACACGGTTAGCCCCATTTAACACTTGAAAATTATGAACACTACACAGCTTTATCCCAACTATTTCCTTTCAGATACACATTCCATTTTTCAACCATTACCTTTGCAAAGAAGAAGCAGGAGCTGAAATGTCTCATTCTTGCCCACCTGTACAGAGTGCTGTCACATTATTCAGAATCCCATCACTAAACACAAACCTGTCAAGCTTTCCTTAGGCTGGTACCCCAGCACACTGCTGCCTGGGGAAAGCTCCCGCGGGGCAGAAGGCACTAGAAGTCAATTCCATGTGAGGCAGGATGTTTAACCATTGCTAGAAAGAGTGGAGAGATTCCAAAGCCAAGAAGGAAGGCTACAGCAGGATGAGCAATGACTGCTGCAGAAGAAGTATAACCTGCCTGGGAGAGTCAGCGGCATTGCTTGGCGGCCGCCTGCAGTGGAAGATTCCTGTCATCATCCTGGTTAATAAGCAGAGTCGCTGCTGGATTTAACAATGAAGCTGTTTGGTTTTCAGTTTTTAAAATGGTTAGCTTTCACATCCTGTGCTAGCAAGTAGCCATTTTTCTTAACATCTGGCTTCTGTTTAAAAAAAAAAAAAAAAAAAGGGAAAAAAAGTTTCAGCCCTGACAACTTATTACAACATAGAAAAGGTTAAAATGCCTCTCCTTGAACAGTCCCTTGCATCTTACGTTACCTTAGTGAGCTTGATTGTTTTGGCATAGTCAATTTTCCCGTGAATAGGAAATAAGATTTAACTGACATCAAAACCACCAGGATCTCCAAAAAGGACTGAAAAAAAATAGCTCTGTTCCTTGTGGAGGGCTGATATTCTAGGATACCCTACAAAGCTGACACAGTACATCCGCATAGCCCCTTCTCTGGTTAAATTGTGCAGCCAATCACTGAATTATTGTCCTTCAGCTTCCATATCCCACTTCAGAGCCTGGGGAAGAATTTAATTGCTGTCTCTGCCCACTGAAGGCATTTTCAACATCATTGAAAATGCAAAAGTAAAAGCAAATAAAAGGACAAGTCAGCTAAAGCTGACTCACAGATACAGGAAAGGAAAAGCTAATCCTTAGGAATTGTCATCATATCGTATCTCACAACGGCGATATTTCAGGCTCTTCAAAAGGGTGCTCTGAGTATGAAAATCCTCATGCTGTTATCAATTCCTTGATATTAACTGAATGCCTATTCGAGCAGTTTCTTGCAAGTGCAAAGTCAGACACTGGGCTACAATCACAAGGGCACGGGATCATCTGGCTCACTGCACATTGTAGTTCCAACACAGAATAGACACATCAAAGGTTTCTGGAAATATTGCAAGACAGCTACTATTTCTAACCTAGGTACATCTGCAAATCTGTAGTTACCAATGCAGGTAATAAAATAAAATACGAGCACATTGGTATTTCCTTAAAATAAATAGTCTATTGAAATGCAATATATAATTTGGATTTATGAAGCTATATGATCAGCTTCTGCACAACCTTGGGATAAAAACTCATATAATTTAAACTGATGGGTGTCAAAATAGGGCAGCCATGCCATCCTCAAAAGGTACTAACTGTAGAAATATGCAGGTAGAGGTTGGTGGGTGCCTTTTGTCTTTAGACAAGCTGGCAGATAGCATTTTTATGTTCTTGCACATGAATTTCCTCACTCGATAGATAACAGAACTGCTTCCTTTAATTTAGGAAGCAGCAGCTCATGTGCTGAATTTAACTCTATGTAGTCTCTTCCCAGTGCCCATTTGGGTACACAGTTATTATGGGTCATTGCAGGCAATGTAGAGTTGAGTTCTGACTGCAGAACAGTCTAGAGAAAATCAGGTAAATCCAGCTGCTCAACTTCTAACAGCTGAAATGAAAAAAACAGCATTGTGCTATTGTAGCAATACTTAAATTCCTCATTATTTTCAGAGAACTTTAAGTTCAGTTCCTTCCAGTCAGGTCATTTCAGTAACGTTTATGTCAGCATTTCTGTTCTAATAGCCTCCTATTTCAGAGGTTTTATAACTCACCTATCTATAAAAATATACTTCAGACTCAGGAAGTACAGTCTCCTTTCCTTGGTATTACTCACGAATATAGCGGAAATTTTATTTCAGCCCAATTCCATATTAATCCACAAAGGTGAGTCACGAAAGCCATGTCTCTAACATGGCATTGAAACACCATCACTTGTACAGAGTGAGACACAATCCATGGAAAAGAGAAATTAATACTAATATCAAATTAGGATGCAACAGACATAAAAAATAAGTGGAAAAGAAAAATCTAGTAAATGAAATGTTGTTCTCTATGTCTTCACAAGTGTATTTTTACAGCCATTAACCATTCTCCCCAGTATCCTCATGCAACAGGTTGTTACTGGCTGAGGCAGAAGAGAGAGAGGACTTTGTGTGTGTTAGGAACAGTGTGAGACATTCAGCATTCTATTGGCAAAGTGGTTGATTCCTAACACCTCACCATGCCTTAAAGCAAGTGTACAACAGAGCTCAGGGTAAACTGCAAGTGAAGGAGGCTTTCCAGAAAGAACCAACACTGCATCCTGCTGCCTGAAGGGGAATTAGTCTTCAAACTTCAGCTTTCCATCTGGCAAAGATTTAAGCCCCTTGATAGTCTGTTACATTTACAGGTGACCGAGGATGCCCTAATAATAACAAATCATTTCATGGAATCCCAAATGATGTAGACAGAAGTCTTTGCATCAGTTTGCTTTAGT
>JANHGN010023486.1:0-14276 GCA_024605025.1 Megaceryle maxima
TTTTTTTTTGGGGTTTTTTTTGGTTTTTTTTTTTTTTTTTTTTTTTTTGGGGAGGGGGGTTTTTTGTTCATGTCTGTTTCCAATGTGCAAACCTACTGGCATAGAAATAAATGGGCTGTATCACCTTCTGGTCCCTGAATTTCAGCTCATGGTGTGATGAATTTACATATATTTTTCAATTGCTAGTAAACCTGGGTTTAGGTCTTAACCAGTGTTGGTTGCTACTTTGCTTGCTGTTAGAAAATTTCTAAATTCCATAGGCCAGGTGAAACTGATGCTTATCCAAGCTCATTGTCTGTATTTTTTTTGATTAAAAAAACCCTATGTTTTTATATACAATGAGGTTCAGATGTGGAGAAAGAAGAGAAAATTAAAACTTAAGCCTTGGCTTTTGTAAGGAAAACTAGTTTTTGTTGATACCAAGGTCTGTGAAGAACTGCTCTGCATTCTGACATTTAATTGGCCTTACTTTCCAACAAGCTGCAAATATGATGTATACTGTATGCTTTTTGATTTGCAGGAAAGGAAATTTTGCGCTTTTTTTAACTTTTTTTTTTTAAACATACTTCCAGGCTTACTCAATTTCATTGTTGCTTAGCTTGTAGATATTGAAAATTTGTTATAGAATCCTGCTGACTTCTTTTTGGAGAAATGTAGTATTTCTACAAATAATTTTAAAAGTAAGTCCTTTCTATATTCTACTGGACTGCTGCCAAGCTGAAAATTTCTCAGATAAGATTACTTCTGTAGTAAGAAACTATAAATATAGAAACCAAGTGCTCTTGTGATAATTTCCTGAGCCTTTTTATTCAGGCCTTGCTATCTTCACAGTGTAGTACAGCATAGCATGACTTTTTAGCCCCTGCCTCCCCCCATTGGACTACTGGAATATACCTTGTATTGGTAAGAGAGGCATAATTTCTCTTGAAATATAAATAACCTTTTCACTTGTCATTATCAAGGTACCATAAATTTTATATAAATTTATAACCAGAGAAGTCAATTCTACTTGACCAATAGTACTAAGGGGACTGGTAAGACAAACCTGGAAAAAGCTGTGGTGTTACTTCCTGGCTTGTCTTGTTCCAACGCTTTCAAAACCACAATTCAGGTACAGAATATTGGCAGCTTGTCATGTTTTGGTCAGTATTTTTAGCAGGTTTGGGGTTTTTTGGGGATTTTTTTTTTTTTATTCTTAATGGACCAACATCAAATTATGACTTAAGCAGTTATAATGCAGGAAGAGCTTCATAAAAGATAGTTTAAAGGATTTCTTCACATGAAACTGTGAAGTGTACGTAAGAGTTCCAGTTTACCCAAAGTGACCATGAATGTGTGTTGCTAAAGGACGTGCATGGACCTTTTTTCCCTTTACCCTTTGGTTTTGTTCTGTGTATCCTCCTACAGAAGTAGGACTGTACATTTATTAATCTAGGTTTGTACCAGGAAATTCTTGATGCTTATTTTTATTTTTAAATCCAAGTTCTGACAAAATGTTACTGCGTGAATACTGGCAAAAACCCAAGCAAAGTATTTCTATTTCACTATGAAGTCATTTATTAGTCAGAAAGAAGATTAAGTATTTCCATAGAATTTTAATTCCTAAGTAGCCTCAATATTCTGAGAAGACTACATCTGTGCTTTGTTTAGAAGAACAATGTCTAGTGGTAGCTCTCCTCCTGTTTCTTATATGTCTTCAGTGATGCTGTCATGGACAGATTTCTGCAGAATGGTTATATGTTGTTTCATCATTGAATCACTGGTGCAATTAAAAGTGGACTGATTCTTTTTCCCATGCATTGTTTCAAATTAGAAAATGTTGTGCTTTGTTATGTTGGCAGATGAATCTAAGCTCTATCCTGTCTGGAGATCTTGGTTTCTTTTTTAATAAGTGTTTTTTTCCAAGCAATTTTATTTTCAGAACTTTTGTGCAAGCTTATTTTGTTTCATAGGGAATTTTTAGAAATGATGAACAGGGTAACCAAACATTGTAACTTCATAATAAATGTTCTTGGGTTCTAGACTTTGCTGTGCTTTCTTCAATTTGCTGCAGCTTTCAAACCGTATATGAAATATGTAACCTATGGAGCAGTTATAGGAAGGATACTTAATCTTTCTCTTGACTCAGCTGGTGTTGAGTTGATCTGGAATATACATCTGAACTGTTCCCCATTTCTTGCTTCTGGAGGGATTTGATGGTGAGGGGGTGGGATGGTGAGATTAATAATAATCTTATTGGAGAAGAAAGTAGTTTTGCTTCTTATCCGTTTGCTGTAAATGGAAGATTTGCATATATTCTTTGTTTCTGTTGTTTCACTATATGAATAGGTAGGGTTAAGTGATGCTAGAAGAATGTTTCCATAAGGCTGAGAATGAATTCCTGCAAGGTGCATTTGATCCATAGGAGTGCTAAATTTGAGCTTTCTTATAATCCAAATATTGCAGTAAAGTTCTTAGTTCTTCACTGAATGAACAGTTTGGTTGTTTTTTTTTTTTTGAGATCACCTTTTACTCGAAGATAAAACATTTTTATAGTGTGTATTATTAGGAGGTTGTGTTTTTCTGTTGAATTTTAGTCCTAGACCTTCATCTAGACTCCCAATTTGTTAGCTTCTAGCTCTTGAATGTTCCATTTTTCTCCATATCTTTTATTACACCCCTATTTGGAGGAATAATAATGTATGAATATACACTTCTATAAATTACTAAATTGTCTTTATGAAAGATGTTTGCTTTACTGTTCTCTCATCTTGAATGTCCTGTGTCTAGCTCAATCAGTTTCTTAGAAAAATGGAAGAAGGCAATGATGTTTGAGAGCCTTATTGTTCTTTGTTCTTGCTATAGCAGTTAATAATGATAATGAATTTGGGCTTTCCACGTTACCAGCCTAGATGGTGGGCTGTTCAGGATGCAATTTGTCATTAATTTACTCTTTGCATATTTCTTTTTCATGCATCTTAGCATCCTTTTTGTCTGGATGTCCTTAAGATGATTATGATCTTCTGTAATATAGTTTGACAGTATCTGGTACAACTAATATATGCATACATATATACAAGGAATGATCAGTTTATCTCAATACTCCTATAGTCAATATACATCTGTAGGTCAATCAAATGACAGTACAAGCATATACATGATAACTAACTGTGCACGTAAGTAAATAATGTATGTGCCCGTACTGGTGTTTCACTGCCACTAATAATTATAACTGACTCCAATGTCTGAGAAAAGAAATTGATATATGTGCATCATTATTAATTTTGATTGCAACCTTGTTGCTGTTACTGCAGCTGCTATGTTAGCCATTCAAAGTGAATGGTGAGGAGCACTGGCCACTAGCAAAATCCATTTAAATTGGCCATTGTAATTCTGATGTGTCCTTCTAAAAGCTCCTTACTGACTGTGCTTGAGGATGATGCCAGGAATTTTAAACCAGCTGATTCTAAGTATGTGTGTAGTTAAGATTGAATAAAAACCTTGAACAGGTAGGGGAAAACCGTGAAAATAATAGATCTCTAGAAAGAAGAGAAAGTAACACAGATAACATGCTTGACATTTTTCCTAACAAAAAAATTCCTCTAAACTACTTTTATGTAGTACACATAAAATGTGCAGTCTAGGTTCCAAGAATGAAGGAATGCTATATAGTACTGTATTTTATTCTCAGTATAACAAACTAGTAGCACTGAACAGTGAACATCTTCAAACTGCCCATTTGGGAATGCATCATCCTCGTGTTTGACTGCTCTACCTAGGGATACAGCAAGAGTTCATTCTTTGAGTTTTTCTGGCTTTATGACAATAAAAGTATACATTTTTACAGGACCAATTCTCACTGCTAGTTGTGGTGATCCTTACATCTGTTGCAAGATCACTTCTCTTGTACTAGCCTGGTTTTTACCAGCTGACTGCTGGGCTGTCAGAACTGTAAAGCCTTGAAAGGATGTTATGCATGACAACCATTATGGAAATTGATTAAAGCTTGTAGCTTTCTCTGGAAATTCTAAATAACTTTTTTTTTATTGTTTTCAAACATTTTTCCCTAATAATAATAAAGTTGTTTACTCCTGTTGTTTCTGGTTTTTACTTCTGAGCTGGGATGGAATCCCACAGAACAATTTACCAAAAACCAAGGGCCAGATAACTCTTATTAAGCAGTATTTTAGGTTTTATTAGTGTTTTGTGTGTTTTTAGTTTGGTTGGTTTTTTTAATTATGCGAGTGGTTAAAATATTTAGGCAAAGTTACAAAAATATCTTTGGTGTCTTCTCTGCTTTTACCCCCATTGTAACCTCACACTTTTTGGAGTTTGTCTATATAGTCCACAAATTCATAAGGTTTCTGGTTTAATTTCCAAGTAGCTTTGAGGGGTTGTTTTAGAAACAGGTAGACTATTTGAATTGAATGGTGAAAAAGATGGAATTTCTGTTGTGACTGAGACAGAAGTAAAAAAAGAAAACAAAACCCTTCTAATCGTTGTTCTAAAGAGTCTGTAGAAGGAGAGAGGAAAATTTCAATATGGAGAACTATGAAATATGGTTCAGTTTCTGAGTATGCTCTTGTTTTGACTTAGTACTACCTTTACACTTACAGTCTTCTTGAAATTGATTTAGAGGATAAGTGTGCATTTGTGGTTATTTTGTTTGGTTATTATTTGTTTTGGGTTTTTTTTGTTTTTTATAAGTAACTAAATGTAGTTGTCAAATAAAGGCAAGAAATTAGCAAGATTTTCCAGATTGCTCTATTATATTTCAGTTCTGGCCTGGAATATTCTGCTTTTCTATTGCTAGTCTTTTGTGACTGAAAGATACCAATGAGACAGAACTGTGCCAAATTACGAAGTTTTGGGTTACTGTTTTCTTCTTTCCTGCTGAAAAATACCCAGAGAGTACTGCTTATTATAATAAGATCTAGCACTTAAAGCCACAGGTGGCAAGATGTGCACCTGGTCCTTGTTAGTCAGCCAGTGATCTGCCTTGTCTTCTGCACTACCTGAATTAATTACTCCTGCTAAGGCACACTTTCTCATTTCGTCTTATGATTATTCCTTCATAAGTCTGGTGTCTAATTCAGCTTTTGACATAAATATGATGGCAGAGGTCCAATGTTCAATTAAGATGCATCTCCTGTTAACTAACGGTTGAATTTTGTGTTTTGTAGTCATGTCTTTAAAGTTTGAGATGCTCTAGTTGTTCTGGCCAAATTCCAGTCACCACAGCTGTTTCTTTCCTTTGTCTTTAAGCCTTTCTTAATTTCAAGTACAGTTTTGTCCTTGGGGTTGAAGAGGGGCAGAACATACCCCTGGCACTGTAGATACTCAAGTCTTTCACTATCTCTGTGTCACTGTCTCTATCTGCATCTTAATAGCACTCTTTTTCAGAGGTCTTTGTATAAATTAAGTAACTTTTTTCAACAGTTCATCTCTTTGTAAAGAGTATAATTTCTCTAATGTCATGAGAATTATTGTCCATTGAACAGAGCAGTTGGATGGATGATTTTGGGTTATAGCACTTACAAAGACTTGACTGCATTTTAAAGATGTGACTTATTAGTATCTGCGTGCACAGGAAGGATCTATGCCTATAGGAGGGGAACAAGTTGGCAACTTCTATTACAGTCTCAACTATCTTGATATGATTAGCACTATCTGATTCTTCTGCTGTTCTGGTTGTCGCTAAGATTAAGTCTTACTTAAACTACAAAATAATAGGACAGTGGAGAAAGTCTGAATATTTTTGTAAAAACTTTATTTTCTTTTAGTTCTTCGTTTATTTGAACAGTCAGTCAAGAGATTGTTCCTGATGATCCTTGTTTTCAGTAAGGCTGAATTTAAGTTTCCTAAACGTCCTATATGGGACATTTCAATAGTTGGAAATTTAAGACTTAAACATGTAGAAGTCAAATATTTACTGGTATAGGAGTAGTGAAATTCGAGTTCTGATTCACAATAAATCAGTGGTGTAATGTAACATTATATATACAACACTGCCACTAAACAGATTTTTGTATTTTAGAATAGTTGGTATTTAAAAAGCTCATTAAGTTTCTTTTGTATCTAAGTGCTCTTTTTCAGAACACTGTGTACTAATTATTTGGATTTTTTTTTTTTTTTTGGTCATACATAACTCATATTCAAAGGCAATGGTGAAAGATCTGAGCTGTAGTTATCCTAACTAGTCAAATGAACCCAAATTTTATGTGGGCATACACAGACTGGTGAAGTCACTTTTTCTGTGATGCGTTAGCCTTAAAACAAACAAATGCACAAAACCAAAAGCCAACCAAACAAAAAAAGCACACCAACCCAACAACCACCTTATCTAGGCTTTTATATAATTGATGGTTTCCCAAATAAATTTTGGGACTAGTTAACTGAATAAAGAATTAGATCAAATTGAAGCAAATTACTGAGTTGTTTTGGTGGGTTTTTTTTTGTTGTTGTTGTACTGTCCATGTATACTGATGTAAAAACAATTGTAGTTTTAAGTATGCATACTTGCCTCTCTGAAATGCAGAAATCAATAGAGGAAAATGAAGTTATCAATTGAATAAGGAATAATATATTATATACATAAGTCATCTTTATGTTTTTTAAATTTCACATTTTGCGAGGAATATTTGTAGTGGAATAGAAGTCGCATCGCATATAAGCTGTTCCTTATTTCCTTCTATCTAGTCAAGTCTTCTATCTATCTCAGTGAAGGCAACTTTTAACATGGGAAATACATGTATTGGAAACTGATGTAAATCATATATTAACAGACTTAAATTCAGGTTTTTCCACTGCTCCTTGAAGCATCCAGGTACACTAGTTGTTTGGCTGGGTTAGAGAACTGTATTTCCTTCTCTTTTAAAATCTTTCTATGCAGAACTCCGTATTTACTGTTAAACCTTTAAATGAGGGATGAATTGTTCATTTCTCTTTTGCCAAGTTCTCGTTTTATGTTCTGGGTTCAAGCTTCCTTTAATCGTTCTTTAAATTATTCTTTCTTGATCTGTTGACTTCTGATAGGGAGTTATTCATGTGTGAAGTTGAATTAACTTATCAGTTTAGACCTGTGTGAAGGCCTGAAATTCTAGTTCTTTGTTATTTGTCTAATAATCCTTGTTACTCATTTTGCAGTGATGAGTTAGCACTGGGTAAATGGAGAGGAAAACCTTTTCCTTCCCTCTCTTCCTTTAATCTTTGGATATTGAAGAGTCATATTGTATGACCACAGAACTTTATCTTCATGTCTTCACATAACTTCCAGTATTGTGCTCAACTATGTGAAACTAAAACTGGATTACAAAACACTTTTTCTTTCTGTAAGTGCGCTCGACATTACAATACACATGCCAAAAAGGCCCTGTGTGATTGCAAGAGCACTGAGACAGTTCTAAATAAATCTGCTTCCCAGAAGTGTTCTCTGACTGTACTATTTTTCTAGTGGATTATTTTTTTCCACTCGGGTCAACTACAGACTTTCTTAAGTAGGGAATCCAGGGTTCCTATATTAGACTGTAATGATTGGATACTATTGGGTAGAAGAATTATCTAATAAAATGCATTTGTCTGTTGTGGTTTAACACCTATCAGAAATGCTTCTTTGTTTTGTAACTGTATGTAACTTACACCTATTACATACTTTTTTTGTCTAAAAATTGCAAGGAAACTTCTGAGAATGTTACTTTTTTTGGTCTTGGTGGTTTTTTTTGGTTTTTTGTTTGTTTGTTTGTTTTGTTTTCTTTAACTTAATCACTTAGACACAGGTCTGAAATTTCAAAAGCTGCCTAAGCATTCTGAATGTCCAATTTCCATAAATTTCAAGTCACTTAAGCAGTTTTCGAAAACTTAGCATAAAGGCTAAGTCACCCTAGGGTGGCATTCTAACTCTGCTGAAGTTGATGGTAAAATCTACATTGACTTGAGTGGGACTAGGGATTTTCCCTTACATGTTGGTGGAGATAAGGCTTTAAACTAGTGAAAAGTCCATTCATTTTACAAAATCACTGAAGCATATTCTTAACATTAAGGAAGAGAGTATCTGCTTGGTTTAGTGGGGCTATCCTCATGCTTAAAGGAAAATACTACTTTCACAGAGTAAAAGACTGAAATAAAGTTAGGTTTGGTCTCATTATAGCAGGAAACTTTGTCTAGGTCATCAAGGGGTACAGTGCTGAAATTGCATCAAGCAAAAAAGGACTTGAAATTCCTCTTCTTTCAATCTGCTGGTGGCTTTTTTTTTTTTCCTTTTTTCTCTGAGCATAATAGTTAAAAGGAAAGGTTGAATCAGCTTGGAAGAAGTCTGTCTTAAGCTAGCTAGTAGTCTGTGTGGATAGCATGACTGTTTACAATACTAACTTTCAGAGAGAAAACACCATAAAAATTCAAATGTAATTGAATAGGGAACATTTTATCAGTTGGAAGTATTTTGGTTTACACAAATATACTGCATTTCAAAAAGTTTAGGAGGTATAACCAAAATCAGTTTTGTCAGCAAGTAAACTATTTACATGAACTCAAATGCCACTTTTTATAAGCTCCATTATGGGCAGTATTGTTGAGTAGCACTTTCTGACAAGTATGCCTGCGCTTTCTTAACATGCCTTCACTAGACCTAAGGGCCACCCAATTTCATTATCTTCTGAAGTATTAAATAGCAAAATCCTTTACTGGATTTCTCCTTTTATTAAGGGACATCTATTTATTTGGAATGCATGTAATAATAGAGGTGGGGTTTTAACTTTTTTTTTTTTGTATGAATTACATAGCTCAAGATCATTGAAAATCTGAATAGAAATAATGTTAACCTATCTTTCAACTTTTATCAGCTTTTTCTGGACCTATTTTCCATGTCTTGATATTTTTAAGGAATAATAATGAAACCTGCCCCCAAGCTAACACAAAACAAAGCCAAAAGGACTGGACATGCAAAATGAAACCTTCGGTCATTAGGCTTATTGAAGCATAATTCTGTGTCTGTAAGATGAAAGAAAAGAAAGATATCCGTTAAACTATCCATTATGAATCTGGGGAAAAAATCCTAGACTGACAATGGGACTAATGAAAGTGCTAGTTCAAAAAGATCACAGCCTTAATTAGGCTATTTCATTTACACTCTATTTTTTGCTCTGCAGATATTACAAAATCCTCTAAAAAAGCAACTCCACCGTATTCCTAACTTCTGTGATGTATCTGTATATTAGGGTATAATATTGCCAGTATTTCCATGTACCTACCTCTTTATATTTGTAACTTTCAAAGCCTGATTTCTCGCCACACTGCCTCTATAATTTATAACAGTTCTGCATCAAATAGCAATCCAATTACTAAACAAAAGTATTTCTCTACTAGTTTTCTTGGTTTAAATGTTCATGTAATTAATACTAGCGCTTAGTGAAATTTAAAAGGTGAGTTGGAAAAATAGTTCCGTTCCATTCAGAAGTAAATTAAAAGCATTGTTTATAATAAAATTAATAAAAAAAAGCCAATTATCTATGTTAAAGAAACCTTGTTTTTATTGAATTAGGAGGCTGATTAAAATAAGGAAATACTTCAAATGCTGCAGCCTCTGTTGTTCTTAAAATGAAATCGATGAAATCCGAGTGTGTTTTCGTGCTTTGAAGATTTAGAGCCAAAAATAATATAGGAAAACTCTAGAAAAACTTTTCTGTAAGCACCTGCTTGGAAACTTTTAACTCCAATCTTCTAGTTAAAGCTGTCCATTTCTAGTTTCAGCTCACAGCTAAGAGATGAAATTGTTGTTTGAAACTCTTTCTAGAAAGAATGCGAGATGTTAAAACTAGATAAAAGGTACCAAAATTGTGAGGAACAATGTTTAAAATAATAAGGTTCCAGATTGCAGGAGTTTTCTCCCTTCCTGATAATTTTCTTCCATCCTTTTTATTTTTCTCTTTATGAAGTGTCAGTAAGATACATGGAAATGTCCAATTTTTAAATAATTGAGGAAAGGAGCACGCACTTTAGCCCATGTTTTTTGTTTTCACCTGCATCAGTTTTATGACTGTCAACTTTAGTCCTTTTTTCTCCAACAAAAAAGAACCTGGGTGGTGTAGAACTTTGTGTAATTATACCTAGAGTATCAGTCTTGCATAAAATATTGGATCCATAGATGTGAAGTCCATGTACCTCTGACTTTTAGGAATAAAGATGATGTTATGGTACTTGCTTGTAAAGTAGTTCATGATATACTTCTATTTTTACTTTTTGTCCCTCATTCTGCTCTAGTAAGAAAACGCTGCTTTGACTTAAGTCTTTGGTTTATCAGAAAAATTTTCCCTTTACCTTTGACCATCTTCCTCAGTTTAGTTTATGAATGAGGATGCTATGGACAAATCGAAAGAATAAAAGTTTTTCTTAAAAGTGATGGCCATCTAATTTTATATTGAACAGTTTTATATTGAATGGAGCCTAAAAGCAATTGTAATTCAAATCGCTATTTGAACTTTGATGCATCAAGACTAGAGGAGAATGTATTCCTTCATGACACTAGCAATGTCATTAGTCTGTGTGCCAAATATTACTTAAATTCCTTACAAGTTGTTTTAATAATTAGGGTTGAAATGTAATATAATAATTACAAATAAGTGTATGTGGCGACTTTGTCATCATCTTTATATTTTAGGATTCAACAGAGTATTTCATCTTATTAGATTTCTTGCAAATTTATTATTATTTCTGAATGTGATAAAGAATCTTTGAACATGTTCCCTGCTGTGGAATTAAAGCTTAGTCAATGTTTTATAATGAATCTACTGTCTAACAAATTATGCTTTAAAAATGCAATAACATCTTGAATTTCTTTATCAGAAAATTGTAAGTGTGCATTTAATTCTTGGAGAAGTTAAATGTATGACCAAATGGAATGTTCATATATTTCATGCTGATTTAATTAAACATAGTAATTCCCATGGTTCTACAGGTGTTTTATGCTGAATTTTAAATACTTCAAAATTATGTTGGCAGTGAATTTGAACACGCTTGCTGAGGATACTTAAAACTGATCTCAATTACTAAACCAGAGATGTAAACTGAGGTCCTGACTGCAATGTATAATAATGTTTATCTATCTTTGTCAAACTGAATTTTAACTGTGTTTTTAAATTAAGCAATGCCCTCTTTCTTGAATATGTTTTTGATTTACCTGAAGTTTTATGACAGCTAACTGAAAAGTCAAAGAACTTCTTGCATGAGAAGGCAAATACTAATCTCAATAGGAGAAAACATAGCACATACTGGATGCCGTTATCCCATTTCAAGAGCAGAGTGACAGACATGCAGAAATTAATGTGCTATTATTCCAACCTATGGCATATATCATGTATCCCTCCAAGGGCTCTTTCATGTCTTTAAGAGGAAAGAACTTCTTTTTTTATCTCTAGCCCTTTAAAGAGGAGCCGTCTTGAGATACAGACAATGATTCACATCTCATGAATAGTCTTCATTCTAAATGTAACCTCTACTTGAAAATGAGCAACATTTATGGCTATTTGCCTCCTTAAGACCATAAGCTGTCTGGAAATAAACATCTCACTTCTACAAATATTTTTCAGTACCTAAAAGGCTGAGATTTAATTTGGTGGTATATAATCTCCCCGATTGGAGTGAGTTTACAGGGAAATACCTGCTGAGTAACCAGTCTAGATCTGTTCTATTATAGAAATTGATGTTGTATTAACAAAATTTACCTTAATGTAAACAAACATGCTTTGAGCTTTGATACAGTTTATCTCATTGATCTAGATCCTTCCTCCTAGAACAGTTAGAAGGAACCTTCCCATTTCCAATCTTAACTTACTACTCTTCTGTAAGAATGTAGTTCCTACATGCTTTTCCCACTTAATACTTTCTGCTTCCTAAATATTATTTTTCTAGGGAATTTAGAGAGGCCAAATCTTTCAGTCTAGTATGGTTTGAAATTTTCTAGGTTTCTTTTACAAAATTATATGCCTTTTATTATCTAATAACCTTTTTGGATGCATTTCAAACATGAGAAATGGCCTTTTTTAAAGCTCCTGCTACTTTTGTTTAAGAATTCTTTTTCATGATATGTATACTTGACCCTGTTCCAAGAATTTTATTAACAAAATTTACTTTTCTGTAGTAAATCCCTAGAAAGATAACTTCTCAGACAACTTAAAAATAAACCCCAAAATCTTATCCCTTTAGATCTGAGACCAAACTTTAAAGTTTTCCCCCCTGGTTCATGATTAATATAGGTAACCTGGATTCCTTTTTCACTCCTCTCATGATGATTTAATTATTATCTTGGTGAGTACTTCATGTGGTTTTTGAAATTTGACTACACTAATATTTCGTTAGCCTTGCATTTGCATATCAGATATTGGTTGGTTCGCTGTCCCCTCTGAGAAGTGCTTCCTGCCCATTTCTGGGTACTGCTATACATTTTTAGTTCCAGTCTTGTGTTGTGGTAATTCACATGTTAGATTATTCTGTATGTGATGAGTACATGATGTGCCAAATACCAACAGATTAAGGAATTCGCTATCCTAAGTATTTTGTGTCCTGCTGAGAATCTGGTCAGATAGAGTTTTCGTAAGTGTAGACTTATATTCTTTTGGAAACCTATAACTAAGTATACTTGGACAGAGGCCAGTAAGCTCTTGGGGTATTTGAATGTGATGGGGATAAAGAGATGCGATAGAGAATGAGGGAACAAAAAGCTGACAGATTATACAGATTGAGGGAAGGAAATAGATGGTGATATTTAAGAAACAGGAAGAAAAACAGAATAAATGCATAGAAGAAAAATGACTAGAAATGCTCAATGTGAAAATACAGTTCAGCATTGATTTCTTCTTAACTTCAAGATTTTTAGGATTACTATTCCTGGTATAGTATTTAAAGTTTTT
Source organism: Megaceryle maxima (assembly GCA_024605025.1). Lineage (NCBI taxonomy): Eukaryota > Metazoa > Chordata > Aves > Coraciiformes > Cerylidae > Megaceryle > Megaceryle maxima. The sequence goes on from JANHGN010023486.1 coordinate 12,879, forward strand.
TGTGCCCACTTATCTGGGAGAAATGGAGAAATGTGTAATGCTGCCTTTTCAGTGCTGCTTCTCTACATTGGGGAAAAAATGCTTGTAAATGACCTAAACCTGACACTTTAAAAGGATGAGGGTTAAAAATAGACACCCAAAAAGGCGCAAGAATCTCACTTCTGTGATCTTCAAGTTATTCACAATCTACATACAAACCCCAAACTTTGAAACAGAAGAGTTGGATTTGCTCATTGAAAATTTAGATCAAACTCAAATTATGCCATCCATCACCTGTGTTGAAGGTTATATTCTTCTATTGATGTTTATGAATGGCTTGTTCAATGACAGTCATGTCCTGAACATGGCTGTTTTGTGGAGAATAACTTCTATCTAAGGGGGGGTATTCTTTTTTTAAAATATTTTTAATCCAATAGATAAATGTTGTTCTATGTAAACAAAGCTTGCTGTGTGGCTTGCTGTTAAGCTTTTTGCAGTACATAACTGGAAGTGTATGTTCTTTATAAAGCAGTCACGGTAGCTTAGAGAATTTAAAATGCATCTTCTGCTCTTGGCTTTATATTCTATCTGGCTGTTAGAAATTATTTTTTTTTTTAAGTCTGTAGTATTTGCCTTTTTATGCTTGTTTCTGTTCTGCAGAACAAATACCTTGTCAAGGGACAGCAATATTACAAACAGGAAAAATTGCTGTAGGAATGTCTCTTTCCTTGCTACTTATCCATGGCATGGAAATACTTGTACAAGTTCCCTCCCCGTATGCCCAGGTTTTTTTTCAGATAAATAAGGGATAACTACTGACAACTAACTCCCTCATATATCTGCAGAAAACTTTGCAGCAGGTGTTTTGAAATTCCACTGTGCTGCATTAGTCCGCTAAGTTACAATGTGTTTGCAGAAAGGCAGCCATCTACTATAGTGAGCAACTGATGTCATGGCCTCATTGCTGCACAAAATTGTTAGAGTCGAAAAGTGGGCACGTGTGTTTTGGTGAATCATGTAAATTCTGAAGCAGGGACTCCTTCAGAATTAAGCTGTAAATGCACTTTCCTTGTAACTTAGCGTGACAAATTAATGGACAGTGAGTGGTAAATGAAGAACCTCTTTGAGCTCACTGAAATGAGACAGTCGAGTTGAAATAATTGTCTGCTAATGCAGTACGATGGGAGCATATTTTCTCGTATTGAAGGTTTAACCGTATTTTCTGTCAAGTTGTTACCTTTTTGCTCTTGCTGTGAGATGCAAACAGGGAGCCAGGTCTGAGCGGCTGCTGCTGTTTCTCCAGTAGGTGGTAGCATCGCTCTGCGCTTGTACAGAGCAGCTGGCTGTAATCCAAACTGCAATTTTTTTTTTCTTTAAATTTCTGAGTAAATAAAAGAAAATTGTAGTGCTGTAAACTTT
>JANHGN010023488.1:0-21075 GCA_024605025.1 Megaceryle maxima
TGATCCCGCTCTGGCAGGGGGGTTGGACTTGAAGATCTCCAAGGTCTCTTCGAACCCCTGACATCCTGTGATCCTGTAATATAAATCCTTAGGGCATTGCACTCATGACAGGCTGCAAGCCTGAGTAAAAACCATTGATTACCGCCCTCTGAATGTGGCCTGTGAGTCAGTTTCCTGCTCTCATCTCACAGACCACCCAGTCTGTGCCATACTAGTTTGTCTAGGAGAAGACTGGGAAACCATCAGATGCTTTGCTGATGTCCAGGTGAACAATATCTACGGCTCTCCCTATGTCAACAGAAAATAATGATTTTGTTGTCTAAGGTGATCAGGTTAGTCTGACATGATTTGCCTTTGATAACTCTGTGCTGGCATTTCCCAATCACCTGCTTCATTTGGTTTGTAATAGTTTCTAGGAGACCTCATTCCATTACTTTCCCAGACACTGAAGTATGACTAATGGGCCTGCAGTTATCTGTGTCCTCTCTTGGACCCTTCTTGCAGTTAGATGTGATATTTGCCCTCCTTCAGTCTCCAGGGACATCCCCTGACCCCCTCTACTTTTCAAAGATGATAGACAGTGGCCTTGCAACAATGTCAACCCCTTCTCTTAGTGTCCTGGAGTAGGTTCCATCTGGGCCCATAGATTTATGTAGCCTGAAATTTACTTGAGTTATAATTTTTGAAGAGAAAGCATTGATCTTTATCATGGTGCAAGTAAAATTACTATAGAAGGATGGCAAAGGCTATAAGTAGATTTTATTAAATACATCATTTGATTTTCATGAGACATTGGCTGGCAGATGCTTTAACCAATGTGACCATGTGTTAGAACAAAGAACCTCCAATGTCTAGGATGCTTTGTAAGAAATTCTGCTTTTCATAGGCAGAAATTTCACAGTTGTTCTCACAAATGTGAAGTATAGCAGTTCTTATAACTCTCCTTGGAAGGAGCAGAATGGCTAAGCACCATCCCTGGATCGATACAGCAAATGCTGCATCATTATTCTCCTTGCTCCATGACAAGAGACGAGTACTCCATCACACTGTTTCACAACACACATCCACCTGAATTCCTGTGCTGCTTTTCCTTTGCTTTAAACTTTCTGTGCATGCAGTCCTCAAGTTGTCACCAGAATTAATGCAATAGGTAAGTACAGATAATGATAATATTTTTCTTTTGGACTCTTCCCATTCCAAATCTAAGTACTGTAATTAGTTAACTGTAAACATAGTAGTGACATGGACTTAGGTTGCTTACAGCAGCAGACAGCACTGGTAAAGTGATACTATGAATTCCTTTCCCAGGCAATGCTTGAGACCTCTGTGTTAGAGTTCACTGTACTAGTGGCTGAGACAATGGCAGTGGCACAGCTACACGCCTGCCATCTTGGATCAGAACATTATCCCATGCTTGAAAATGTTTATAAACACCTCTAGGTAAAGAATGGCTAGTTACTAGGTTTCATTTGCTCAAACATATTTAATATACATATACATGTGAACCAACCTTCTATCCCTCTTGTAAAAAAGCAGAAATTCAGGACTGTTGTCGAGCTGTTCTCTGCTGCTGAGAGAATTCAGCTGAGACCTCTTTGTTTTCTTTGCTTTCAATGTCTGCCTAAAAGTGTACTGAGTGTAACCCAGCCTTTTGTTCAGCACTGCCCAACCCTGTGATGAAGGGGGCTGATGAGGCCCTGAATCTCCAGCAGAAAGGGGATTGTGTAAGTCAGGAAGGTTGGAGAGCCCTCTTTTACTGATAAAATGAAAGAGAAAGTCCTTGCTTGAATTTTTTTTTTTGTGAATGAGGCCAATTTCCTGCCATTTTGCCGGTCTCTTCTTGTCCTCTTCCAGTTAAACCTTGACCCTTAGGGTAAAATAATATTCTAGGAACCAGTGAAAAGATGAAAGGATGCCCTCAGTGCCCTTTGCCTCTCCCCTTTTTCCACCCACGTGAACACACAATTGAACCCCATGAACTTTGTTACATGAATGAATGTTGTGTTGTGTTGTTTCATTTTTCTTTCCGCTCTTTGCTCTGTTAATGCTTAAAATTGAAAAAGAATTGTTTCAAATGAACCTGAAATAATGTTTTCTTCGTAATTTTTATTGACAACACAGAAAGACTGAAAGATACAATTTTGATTTGAATGAAGAACTCTGCTGGATAGTATTCTTTTTTCTCTTCTCTGAAGAGACCAAATGCAACTGGATGGGGGGGAAGGAAGTAATAAAGGAAAGAAAATAAGGGTCTTGATCCTTAAAGTGACTGTTGCTGCTGTTCCTTTTACGCAAAATCACCCCGGTATCTCCCAGCACACAGCCAAGCAAAGTGTCCTGCTCACAAAATAATCAGACGGAGTGTGAAGGAAAGGTCTCCTTCAGTCTCCGTTGCTAGTACTGTTTTAATTTATAGAAAATAGGAGATTCATGTTTAAGTGTCTGCTTGGTTCATAGTAAAGATATGAACCAAGGTCTGTTGCTTCCAGAACTGTACACTAGGCTGGGTTGTTATAGTATCATCTCTCTCAGTCCTTCTAGAGAGAAATGCTGCTTTTTTCTTCTAAGTAATGAAATGTTGAGTGAGAAAAGAGAGCTAGAAAATTGTTGTGCTTTATTCCAGCTGAGTGTCTAAGCCACCAAAATATGAAGTTAGCCTTCTCTATCTAGTTCAGTGATTTTTAAATTATATTATATAAAATGGAGATCTTGATATAGTCTAATTTTGCCAGGGTCTGGCTCTGTAGGCATAATGCCCGTGCCTCTAGTTGCTAAGTAGAGGTTCAAGACAGATCAATTCTTTTTCACTCAAAGTTTTTATATTCTTAACAATAGCTTGCAGGGGAAAAAAAAAAAAAAAAAAAGATAAAAATCTTGGCAGTCTTACAGAATGACAATACTAGGGGTTTTCTCCTTGTATAAATCGGGGGTATATAAACAATGACAATGATGAAAATGTTGTTATACGTTGTGGATTCAAGAATCTGTCTCTTATTCAGTGCAGCTCTAATGCTTTAATTCACCTTGTTTGTAACTACTATTTCCTTTATAAATTATTATAAACCTGAAAAGGTGGGCTATTTTTTAAGCTTAATATAACCAGTATTGCCTTATTTTAGAGTCTAATACAATCATGAACACACCGTAACTTGTGGATGATTAAATTGCAAATTGTGGGTGTCCACCAGGCAACTAGATATATTAAATTTGTTCACCTTCATAACTCATCCTCATATACACTGTATATTTTCCAGGATCACGCAAAGATGTGCTTGTTCTGCCTGAGGTACATTCTATACTATTTATGGTTTATCAGATGTACAGAATATCTTTTTCAAGGAGACACTCATATATCATTCGAACTTCGGTAGTTATTACATTGTTTTAATGGAAAAATGTTATAAATGAATGAGCTTTATTCTCTGCAACATTTATATTTTTGAGCATGGCTTTCTCAGTGCTGTTATTTTTTGTTCTATGAGAACATGAACTTCTTGTTTATTGCTCACTGATTTTATAAAGATATCTCATTTTCTCCTTGGAAAGCTATAGAAGAGAAAAGGTCAAAAAGCAGAAGCTAAGTAATCAGAGCGCAGTTTTATTTCACAAAACTTCTGTGAATATGGCATCTATTAAAAAGCTAAAATGAAAAGCAATCAAGATGAACACTTTAGCTCTTCTTTGGCATTGTAACTGAATCAGGAATACAACGTATACAGAAATCTTTAAAACTGAGGGTTTGATTTACCTGGTTTAATCCACATGGAAAATACATGCAGTTGTTATGAGCTTAGAGCTCATTAATAAAAAGACTAACTCTACTTCTCTTGCAGATAGATAGAACATCCCCAGAAAACTGACATTTCACTGTGTGTTGATACAGCAGAAAGCTGCTTTGCTGTAACTCCATGCCGAACCAGTTTCTCTGATACCCATCCCATCTGAGTTAGGATGCTGAAGGTGCCAGCCTTACCTTGCTCTTTTGAGGTGCTGCATTTGTATCCATTTCCTTTCCTATGTACCACTGTATTTGTGATTCCTGACCAAGTCCTAAGAGCCCAATGTAAAGAAAAAATCCTCAGGTGTTTCTATTGTAGATACGTCTTTGCTTAGAGAATTTACTTATGCATTTTGCCTGCCTTCTGGGACACAACATTCCTGACATGAAATGTCAGCTTGCCCATACTGCCCCAAGGCAGCAGCATTTAAGACATGGAGGAAGGTTCTCTGTGTATGAGGCGAGATCTTGTGATCCATGAAGATTGCTGTGTGCTCCTCTCAGTGCCTACAAAAGCAATTCTAACACTATGAGTAGCTAAAGAAGCGTTAGGGAATTTAGGGCCTTTGGCAAGTGTAGTAACAGAGACAGATTTATTTCTGCATGCAACTTAAAAATGCCCAACGCAAGGGCAAAACCCCCAAATGCACATTGAATCATCATTGTAAAGCTTTGGTTAACAGCGTGTTAACCAAACTGGTTATCCTCATGGGGGAGTGCTATTTGAATTGGGAGTGTTGATAGCAGAGAGAACCAGAAACGTTCACCAAGTACTTTTGACCTAGTAGAAGCTGTGACTTGATAGATTCTGAGGTTATTTGCAGATGGAAGTGGAGCCATTGTAACATAGAATTGGGACACGAATAAGTCAAAGTATTGCTGGCCTTATTTCTTTCCTGTCGCAGGTTGAAGAGGTGAGGGTAGTTTTGATGTCTTCTCCAGAGAACTTCATATTTGCTTTATCTTTTGTTTGTCTTTTATATAATTGCACTGGATAATATTGCAAAGTCGTATAAAATTAAAATTACGTTTGAAATAGGGTTTGTTAATTACAGTATTTAACTGTTGTGGTTATTGTTTCCTAGGAGATTAATGAGGTGAATTATTGTAACATAATTAAACTACAGTATATCTAATCTCTTACATACCCTTGTGGTTTACTGTTATTCAAGTATCATTTGAAGGTTAATTTCACTTAGCTGGTATATATTTGACTTTGGCAATACGGTTTATAGCAAAATATGTTTTCAATTATATTTGAAAGTCATTAGGCAATGGCTCTGTCAAAATTATCACTGTAAGCTTTGCTAATGAAGGTAAGGATGTCATAAACAGTAAAATCGAAAGTGTCACATACACACAAAGCCTGAATATTCACATAAAAGCCAAAGTTAACATATGTTACCACTTGGATGCTAATGGTGTCTGCCGAAGGTTAACCCTTTTCTTCTGATTGTCCACCCTGATAAATGGCAAGTATTGAATGAATCAAAGTTGAATAGCATAAAGGTTTCATTAACATGAAAGATACAATTATAGGTGCGAAGCAGCAAATCCAGCAATCCGGAATCTCCCCTGAAATGTTTTTGTCTGAAGCCTTTCACTAGCAGTTAATAAATTCCTCATTTCACAGTCAGAGGCTGTGCCTCTGGCCATTCATATCAGCTAACTGGCTGTTTTCTGTGGTACTGTGGCAGGAAATCCTATTGTTTTGCCACAGAAAAATTAGAAACATACACTAATAACTTTATAGGACAAAATAAAACTGTAGATTCATCAAAGCATGCCTTTTCCTGCAGAGAAACAGATTGGTTTATAAACCTTTATATTCTTTTATCCCCAAAGCCAACCTTCCTCCTCCTCAGCCACAAACTCAGCTTCATTTTAAGTTTGCTATTCTTCATTTATCCTCATGCTGGATTTATTTACAGGATGGATACTATGTGTTATACTACAATAGAAAAACTGCCATATTTTTTTGCTGTATCAGTCCCAGTCATAGACGGTTTTTTTGCATCAGTTTTTTGCTTTCTCTTCAGTAATCCTAAGAAATTATCTTCTCTACGCTCTTTCTAATTTCCTCTAAGCTATGGTGCTAAAGATTTGAATCTATTATTTTCCCTCTCATTTCTCTGTCATTTCATCCCCCTATCATTTGGACAAAACTAAAATTATCTCCGTGAAATTGTAGCTCAGTATAGAATCAAACCCAAGATGAGACCCTTTAAAATAATTACAATTTATCAACATGTAATTTAATAATTATAATTTTAATCTGAATTCTAGAAGTTAAAGTATTAGTGGCTACAATTTTGAGTCTAGAGATTGGCTCCTTTCTGGACAGATATCGCAAATCTTTCACGTCCAAAACTCACAGCATTCTTGAGCATTTAATCGAAGTCGTATTTTATGTTTTGAGATTTATCAACTAATATTGGAATAGGGAAACTGCGCTATAATTTTCTTCATCATCACTCAGCATGGCTATGATCCTTTTCCATGACATCCCATTATCCATTTCTAGAATAATTTCTGCTTCTTTCTACGTACTGTTAATGGTAAATGCCCACAACTGGCTTGCTTTTACTCTGTAATTAATTAGAAGACCTATTTTGTGCTAAGCACAATACTTTCTTGGTTTTCCCACTTGATGTGTATTCTCTGTAGTCCCTTCGCAGTATTGTGGAATTTTGCTGCCTAGTCTCACGGTGTTTTGAAGTGGTGTATGTGATCCATGAATAAGACTATAAACCTACATTATCCAGGCTATTCTGAAATTGTTTGCTCTTTCTCCTCCGTTTTTGTTGCCTTAGAAATTGTGTGCCATCAGCAAATTTAATAATGTTGAACGTAACATTTCCAAGGTCACAACTCCAGAAAGTAATCTAAATTTGTCCGCTGTAATGTTCCCAGCAGCTCCAGTTATCTTCTCTGCACTCAACAGCTGGCCTGTTTCTTTCCGATATGTGTCTTTGAATCTATTTGAATTTGTTTTGTCAGTTCTTCTCAAAAACACACTTGCCACCTTTTCAAATCAATCTGCTTTGTGGCACAGTATCAAATGCTTTTCTGAATTCCAAATAAATTGTCCATTCCATTGCTATTGTCTCCAGGTAGGCAACACATTAAAAGAATTCAAGTTAAGTTTGGCTGCTGTGACCTCCTTTTTTTCTGTGTATTCAGCCTGCTCTTATGGTCTTCTAAGTCATGCATTTCTAAATCTGTTTTGATAATTTTCTGTCTACTGCATAACTGAGAGCAGGATAAGAAGCTTGGGCTTTCTAGGGTCTTGGAACCTTTTAAAGGAAAAAGAATTACATTAAATGCTACTCCAGTTCTCTTCTAACTCTTTTCCTTACTTAGTAAGTTATCAAAAATCCTGCCAAGGGCTTTTCTTTTCCCCTTACCACTTTTCTACAGATTTTTTGGTTGTAATTCAGTAGGCCTGGAGCTTTGTCAATGTTTAATAGTCATAATTGCCTAATTAAGGTATCAGCTTTGGTAGACCAGAAACCTTCTTTCTCCACTGTGTTTTCAGCTTTCAGGAGTGTATTTGCTACTTCTGTCAGATTCTCTTTTCCTTTGTGTATTCATTACAAACTGTCTATAAAGATATGAGTAATCTGTCTCTTTATTTTAAAAATTGCTTTGCTTGAAGATATTTGCCTCTCATTCCTGTCAGGCTACAAGCAGATGAACAAAAAACCCCCCAAAGTCACATGCACAAATTGATATTACCGTAGAATGGTGGAAAGCTCAGGCATTTTCTTTGCTTTTCCAGGAAAAATACTAACTGTGTAATAATGGCACGTGTATACTTAGAGATGAAACTATACCCTTGGGGAGTGAGTGCAACCTGTGGTGATAAGAAAGGGGGGAGATAATTTATGTTAATTGGCAATAAATGAAGTCAAATTCTGCAAGGTGTTTTGCTTCTGACAGTAACTGGTGAGAGATTTCCCTGTCTTTATTTTGACCCATGAGTTGTCTTGCTCCATTCTTGCTGCTTTCTCTGCTGTACCACGGGGGGACAGATGACTGACTGAACAGCTGGATGGGTGCCCAGCTGCAGTGGGGGCCAGCCCACCACAGTTGCTTATCTCAAAGTGTTAATGGCAGGTGACTGGTATTGGGTATAGTCTATGGATCACGTATTCCTTACCTTGCAATTCATATGGGAAGCTGCAGTTGTGTGTTATCAGTCATGTATAGCTGAGTGGTTCAGTTTAGTGATGTGTGTTCCTTATCCAATGTCAGGTGTCCATCTCTTGGTTAAAAAGGGAGCCAGCTGACGTGCGTGTTTACTGATGCACCCATACTGGGAAATGTAGCTCTGGACTTTCTACGTGTCAAATGGCATGGTCAGACATTCAAAGTGTTGACCTGAACACTCTGTTTACATAGTGACTCCTGTTCTTGACTCTTACAGATTTTTTTCAGATTTGACTGCACGAAAATGAGCTGTTATTTTAAAAATTATTTTTAAAATTGTTTTATTAACCTGAGCTTTCAGCTCAGGGTGATGTTTGTCCTTTTGAGTTCTTTTACAGTGTACTAGAGGATTAAAACAGTTTCCTTCTTACAGAGGTTAGAAAGAAGACTTCCTCAGGGGGCACGATGGTCTGTAATTAAGCACTTGGGGACTATGTCTCCAAAAGGCAGTTCTGCAGTATTTTGTAAAAGCATCCGACAGCCAGTAGCAGAAGCAGGAGAGTGAACTGCTGATCTGCTCCAGTATGACAGTTTTTTCTGTGTCTGTAAATCTTGTATCGGGCTTCAGTTTAGCTTGAAATCTGTTCCTCTAAATAGCGTCATGTTTATTTTCAGAGAGGATGGTTAAAGTCCTTTAGAGGATTTGTACTTTTTTTCTTCTTTTGCTTGTTTCACCATCTGGGGCCCTTAGATGCTTATATGTTTCTTTTGTAGAAGAAAAGGTGTCATTGAGTCATATGTCATTTCATATGTAGGACTTTGGCCTGTGGCACTGGGCCACCTCCTGCATTAAACTGATGGTGATAAATTGTCGCAAAATGACCTTTAAATTACTTAGCCCTGGTAATTGTCAAGGTATTATATTAACAGTTCTTATCATATATGGCAGTTTCACAAAGCAGAGTGGTGGGTTAGGAAGAGTTTCAGAGTGTTATATTCAGTATCATTTTTGCCACAGTGTTTTTTTTCCAGCACCTGATTTTTCTTAGTTAATGCTAGGGAAATGCACTTATTTGGAAATGGGGACATAAGACTGCATTAACACCACCTATAAATAATGCATACATGGAATAAAACTTAGTGGCACGAAACACAATCTGAGGCCAATAAAATTTTCAGGTAGAAGCCAGGTTCAGCTAAGATCAGAATGACAGGAGATGGGCCTGACCACCAAAACAGTGTTCTGGTCACATGTCAGCTGAGACTGGAGATACACAGAGCAGTGCTTTCCATCTTTCTAGCAGGAATAGTGCAGACAACCACAACGAATCATGTAGGTCCATTGGGCCTGGTTATAGAAGGCGCCTGCTGGTCAAGGCAGCGAGATTAAGGAGTAAAGTACTGTAATAACTTAGGCATTAGAGCATTCTTGGAGACCGCAGTGGCGATATTAATGTGCTTGCACATAATCCTATACCTGAGATGGATATATGAGATTTCAGTAAAGTCAGCAGTGTTTGCACAGGGCAGAGATTTATTGCCAGGCTGGGGCCCCCCTTTAGAGCTGGAGGATTGGGTGAGAGCAGTGCTAGAGGAGGCAGGGCAGGAGGGTGAGGCTTAAGGCAGTTGTGACAGGGAGGGTATATGATGGGATATTTCTACTGATGTTTCATCAAATGTCCTGATATGTTTCTTGTGATAGTTGAATGAATAACAATACTTGAGACATGACTTACAAATGTTCTTAAGAAGGAAAAAAGGCTTCCCCTCCTTACTATCTTTGCTTTCATTCCTGTCTTAGGAAACTTGCTGTTTCGTGAGGTGAACAATGGTTACAGTAGACAAGGAGGAGAAGCAAGACTTTAGTTCAGTCACAGCTATCTTATTCCCAGTATTTTCAAAAAGCTATGTCAGTTTTGCACCATACAGATAGTTCTAGAATCAGGGCTTTCCATGTGAAAGCTGTCCTATTGCTGGAAGGGAAGAACAATACTTAGCTAAATAGAAAAGTATGTCAGAGCCACTACTCAGACACTGCCTCTTCAGTTTCCTTTCAGGTTTCTCAAAATGTAGTCACCAAGTAGCATAAGTGAATGTAACAGCTCTGTCAATGCCACAATAGTTAATGATATCATCTGTAAATGCTTCAGGGGAATAATGCTTACATTGCAAACGCTTGAAATAATAGTATTTAAAAATATTCTAAAGCAGTCATTACATTTTAAAGAAATATATCTCACCCCTTACAAAAAAAAATAATACATTGGTCTCATCAGATAGACTTTTTTATTATTATTTTTTGACCCTTCCTTTTTTTCTACATTTGTTGGATAATCAGCATTCCTGTTTGCTGTTTATCTGCTTCTTAAATTTTAACAAGTAATTCTGCTTATAATTATGACATTTGATAATTCTGTAAAAATCATCACCTGCTGTGTGTAGGATAATAGCACAATTCAACAGGCACTGTAGGACGAACCGAATTTCTGCTCATTTTATCGGGAAGTGTCTGAACTGTAAGTGGAGTTGCCCTCCTGTTAAAACTTAAAATTACTGTGGATGTAGATAAATGGGAACAGAGAGTTTTACTTGTGTAACAAGAAGAAAACTCAAAATAAATCTGATTCTTGGTGTGAATGCAGAGGGATAAGTACTAAAAAAATAATGTGAAAAAGCAAAAAAGAGTTGTTTTACTAGATTTTATCTGTGATGTCAGTCGGTTGGGATGAAGTTGGTGTAAGATCTCTGAGCAAATATAAACGGTCACTTTTCACCTGTGATGAAATGCCCTTTGGAGGAAAGAAATAAAATCTATGGCAGTTATTCATCTAGCTAGCAGATGAATGTAGGGTTGGCAATTCTTTATGCACACAGGACATCATACTGCTGCCTTCCTAAAAGGATGACTAGATCTCCAGTTTCTTGCTGTAACCTTGAGCAGGGCTCTGCAGACCAGGAGCAGAAAGGGTAACAGCTCTGTGATGGGCAGACAGATACACACTTAAACCGGTATTATTCTGTGCTATCATTGCAAGCGTAGGACTTAGAAGGGGAGCAGGGACAAGGTAAAGTTATCCACTTTCTCCAGCAGGCAAAATGTTGTCATCCCTTGTAGGGGGACGTGGTGGAGCCATAGAGTTGCAAGTTGTAGTTGACTGAGGAAGACAGAGAACTTGGAGAGAGCAAAGAAGGGGTGTTGTCCCTCTTCCGTCTGCTCCTTGAAGAAAGCACAGGAAGGCTGTTCTCTGCCATTTTTCTGCAGGGCAATTTGAGAACCAGGGCTGCATCCAATAGCTGGAGCACAGCCTCAGCTTAGCTGGAGGAAAAGGGATTTCCTTACCTGGGTTGCTTCAGGGAGTTTTCACAGATACTTGTGGCCAATGAGCTGGAATCCTCCCTCGTACCAGAGGAGGTGACAGGCTGGTGAAAATGTGTGGCGCTGGACTCTTGCCTCAGCATATGCTAGAGGAGAAAAGCTTTGTGGTGGAGTTTGCAGCCCCGGCAGTGGCAGAGCAAAGGGTTTGCATTGCCAAGGAGCACTCAGGAAGAAGAAGTCGAGGGAGCAGGCTTCCCAGTAAACGTTAAAATGAACAAAATCACACCAACTTTAGTAGTTGCAAATTTACTGTTTATGTGCTTGAGACCCAGGCAAATTAGCAGCAGCCATCTCGTCTTTGTTTCTTGAAGATTATTCTCTTGTGACTTTTAATTAAAAGTTCCCTTAGGCACAGAGGAACCAATGGTGATCTTGGGTTTGTTGTTTGTTTGCTTTTCTGGGCTATCTCAGCTTTAATTACCTTTTAGGATTTTAAATAAGCCTTATGTTTCCAACAGATCATGTTTGCTACAGAAGAAAGTGGCAATGAGATCAGCAAGGATATTTACTATAACAATCAAAATTTCACATAAAATGTATTTTAAATGTAGTCAAGGAAATATTCCCTTCCCCATCCTGAAAACCCCCATGGTCAGGCTTAATAGTGTTTCATATATTCTGAACTGAATAACTTGTGTTGAATCTCCTATTCCTGCGCTATTCAATTTTTACTGGGAATATGATTACATTGAAATGAGACTCCATCACAGAAATAAGATATTGGATGGGCAGCAGACCAAGGCAAATTTCTGAGCAGTTTGCATAAATGTTTTCCCAACCATAATAGCAAAAGTTGAGCAGAAGAGCTAACCGGTCAGATTGCAATTTCTATTCATTGTTGCTTGAAACATCTGTTTTGCCAGAGAATCGTCAGGTTTGTTTCTTGTTTACCTGCAAATAATTTGATACAAAAAGAGTCAAATGGGTATAAAATCTTTCCAAGTGGAAGGTGGGAAGGTTTTTAGGCATTAATAGATATGTAGGTCACAATGTATTCATACACTATTTAGGCATCTTGATGCCAGCAGAAAACTTCACTGCTAGCTGATGTGAGAAGCTTCCCAGGACACCCAATCATTAGAGCGGGCATAAGGTGTGGGCTGGAGTGTGTAGCACAAGGTGAATAAGATAGTCCTAGTAATTGCTGGTTTTCGACAGAGTAGTGCTGGCTTGTCTCTTAAAAACAGTCAAATTGCTGCAGACATTAGAATGGGGTCAATGTGTAATGTTCAGAAGAGGAAAAGTTTTTGAAAATCATCTTTGAGCTGAGGAGAAGGCCTTTGTGCTCTCCAGAGCAATGAGTTCCTTTGCATGTAGTGCTTTTCTGCAGGCTCAGCTGCAGTCAGGTATGTACTGCTAAAGGGCTGGGTCACAGCTGAAGTATGTTTTATTTATGGTTTTGGTGCATGTATATATACACTCGAATTATTTGTCTGTTTGTACGTATATTTCAAATGGGCACAGTGCAGGCTTATCCCAGCTCATCAGTATGTACCATGCAGCTGAAGATGTTCTTTCTCATTTTACTGTTTTGGATAGAACTGAAGAAGTCTGAGGAAAATAAGTTCTTCCAGTACTTCACTGAATTACTGATATTTTTATAGCTGCTGTTAATCACACAATAATATTAATATTACTGCTGGCTTCAGTCCAATAATCTCTTTGAATATCACTGAATGGCTGTCTGGCTGCTTGGTGTGCATTTCAGACAAACAGGAAATAGAGTTTAAAAAAACCCCAAGATTAGCTTTTCTTTCATTTACTTATTTCTGAGCAGAATGTATTTTCCTCAGATCCCCAGAGAACAGCCTGAGATAGGTCTTGCTTTCAGGTATTTTAGCCATTGATGAACTGCACACGCAAATCATACTTCTGTACTCAAAAATGGACTTGAATTTGAAGTTATCTTTTTCTGCTTTTATGTAATAGGTATTCCTACACACACTTTTAACTTTTTTTAATGAATATTCTGATTTAGAGTCTGCATATAGGCTGTGTGCATTAGAGCTATTTAGTATTAAAAAAAAAAAAAAAAGAAAAATATAAAGGAATGGGAGAAGTACTTCTGAAATAAATGGTATAAAGTTAAATGGTGTGCTCCTGGTTACCCTTTCTAACAATATAAGCAGCCAAGGACATTCATCAAGAAGAAAGGCTGTAATTAATTAAGAGAAATACTATGCAAAGCATAATTAACATGTGTTACAGCTTGTCTGAAGACTAATGCCAGTAAAATAGTAATATTCGCAAAAGGCTTTGACATTTATGTAGATAATAAAATAGTGAGAGTTGCATTAGAGATTTTTAAAAGTTGTTTTCTAAAAGAAACTCTCTTGCTTAAAAACCTATACCAACTATCATTAGAAAAAGACATCTTCTGCTGGCAGCCTGTTCCGTAATAATTCAGTGGGAGTCAGGCAGTTATTGCCAGATTGTATTACAAGGTATTCAAATTACTGAGAACTCTTATTCTATTCTGTACAGAAAAGAATGTTGTGTTAAATGGTTTCTTCCACTGTAATTAACAAACTGCTTAAATTATAAATATATAAATGATCTCTGCATTTGGACAAACGGTCCCTAGATTATAAAGAATTAGGTATCAACTCAGTTCTGACCAGTATTGTTCCCCCTATCCCATTTACTCCTTTACTACTGAGTACACGTCTCGCTAGACATTTCAGTCAGGAAACCTCTGTATGGAGCTATTAGCATTCTGTGATTATCCACAAGATACATTTTGTCTGGCATCAATAAAATAACGTAGACCTATCAGTCATAAAATTGTATATAGCCTGAAGAATAAGGCTACATTTCCTTTTTTTTTTTTTTTTTTTTTCTAAATTGCATTACTGGTTGCTTAAAGGAAAAAGGTCACGTGAAAATCACATTTCTGTCAGAAAAACTTGGATGTGTTATTTCTACAAATAACCTTAAGATTAATGAAAGTGAAAGCAGCAATCTTGCACTTATTAGTGCTACAAATACCCTTAAGATTGATGGAAATGAAAGGAGCTGGTCAGTGCAAAAAGGCTTTTTCTTTCTGTTTTTGCTTCATTTTGCTTAGACTGTGCAACTGGTGGTACTTTCTGTAGTATTTTTCTACATTAAAGGAGAAATTCACAGAAAAAGCTTTTAAGAATATCCACAGGTGAATGGTCAGAAACCCTTCTGTCTTTCCCTACCGCTGTTTCAAGGGAATTTTAGGACAGAGTTTTCTAAATACCCATTCTTCTGCGATGCCTTAAGATAAACAGTCAACCATTTTTAAGAGTTTACCCTTAAAGGTTCTAATAGGAGCTGTGGGCCATCTTGAAAATCTATGCCACAGTAATTTGAAGGAATCAGTGTCAGAAAATGGATTTGCTTGGAAGCAGTTTATTTCAATTTGAATATTTTGAAATTGTGCTCAGTACCTAAGGTAGCATGCCTGAAACGAGATGATCCTGTTACCATGGTTTCAGGCTGTGATTTGGGTTACTATGGTGTCAGCCTTTGCTTCTTGCTGTGCGGGAAAGTATGATGTGACCTGGGCAAGGTCATGTAGACTTAAATCCTCGAAGCGGCTAAGCTGGTGCAACAAAAATTAGTCACTGCAGTGAAGGTCTTTTATGCACCTGCTGCCTAAAGGAGAGACTCAAGCCCTACATGCACTTTCTTATAAAGTATTGGACATTCGATTCCTATCTAGAGAAGTTAGAGCTCTGATCTGAGGGATGGGGCCTTGCAGGTTATTGCAAATCACAGCCCTTTTTTGTCCAACTTGTATTAGTAACTAGGTTGCAGAAGGCACATTCCTTTCTTCAAAAGCTGTGGTGATTACATCCTCTGCTGGAGATGGGCATCAGAACTGGAGTTCCTCTCTTCATTTGAAATGGTATGCTCACAGAAACATCAAGTTTTATTCAGCAGCTTAGTAACTTTGAGTGTGCACATAGGGAGGCTCAAGGTTTCTGTTCTTACCAGGAGCTGCATGTGTGGCTGTGAGAGGGTGATAGGGGAGGCCCCAGGAACACCTTCAGTTTATAAAGAGACTCAGCTGAATTAGGATGGGCGGGGGGGAGAGTAAGAGAAACACCTGTGGAGTTTGCAGCTCACAGAGAGGAAGGCTGGAGCAGTAGTCCCTGTTCCAAAGGCTGTGTGCATTTTATATCCAGCAGCTTGTGGGTCAAATATATTAACAGCCTTCAGAGCAAAAGCTGTTGTGATGACTACAATGTGTTTTGATGCTTGAGGTTTAACCTCTGATGGCAACTAAACCCCACACAGCCACTCACTTCATTCTCCCCCAGTGGGATGGCGGAGACAGTGGGCGGAGTAAAAGGGAGAAAACTCCTGGGTGAAGATAAAGACATCGCAACAGATAAAGCAAAAGCTGTGCACACAAGGAAAGCAAAACAAGGGATCCATTTACCACTTCCCATCACAGGTGGAACCAGCACAACCCTTTGTTTTATAGCACCTTGTGTCTTGATGAGGTTCCAAGTAGTTTAAAGGGCTGGTGAGCCTTTAAAGCGGGGTGCTGGGGTCTGAGGGACTCAACCTGGGAACAGTTACTGAGCTTGGGTCATGGTGAGCTAGAAAATCCCTCTGAATGTTTTTCTGAGAGAAAGCAGTGACATGTGGGAAATGTAAATTGTGGCTCAACCAGGAGTTAGGTTTGGGACAGAGCACAAGCTGTTCAGCACCAAGAGAAACAAACACCCTGACATACAACTATTCTCCAGGGCCAGGGGCTCTTATGGCAGAAATTCAGATAGTAAGAGGGGTTTTAATTATTTGGTTAATTGATTAGTTATTGAGGGTTTGGGTTTGGGGGTTTTTTTGTATGTATGTATGCATGTTTTGGGTTTGGTTTTTTTGTTTGGTTTGGTTTTTTGTTTTGTTTGTTTGTTCGTTTCTTCAGGTAGAGCTTTTAATTTTGTATCCCAAGATTTAAGTATGTAAATTTCATTTAAGTTTTATTTCAGGTTCTTTAATTCTATTGCAGTTTTTACCTTTGGAGTTTTTATTTTGCTTTTCTGTAATCTAGAATGCAGTTACATCAGAGGGCTGCTACAGTGATAATATCAGAGGATTCTGATGCTGTGGTAATTGATGCAGACTTAGTATCACATCTCTTGATTGCGCCCAGAGTAGTGCCAATTTATGTATTTCATCCTAGTGAAGCAGCTTTTTCTTCCTGAGTGTACAGTTCTTCGAAGTGTTATTCCCAAGTAATAACATCATCTCTCCAGCTTATACCTGTAGGGGAATTATGTGAAGTATCAGTATAGTATAATTATTTCAGTGAAAAGCCGTAGCCCAGACAAAAAGGAAAAAAATAAATAAATAAAAATGTATGGCTTTATACACATGTGAACACACCCAGTACTCAGATACACTACAGTGATTTAAATTATTATACATCAATCTGAATGGCAATGATCTGAATGGCACTTTGAAATGCATTAAATACTTCATTCCTGAATGCAATTGTGTTACTTGGAAGGAAACAGATTTTTCATATTCCTGGTTACTACTGCTTGTAAAAAAACAAACATCTCGTTTTGTTTTCTTGCAGACATGCACTTTCCATTCTCCCCAGTTTTCTCCTGGCTGTTAGGCCACGTATGTCCATTAGCCTCATTGAGGGTATTATCTTTCGAAGTAGCAAAAGCAGATTAAAGAATTACAGCAAGTGCAGTATTGGAAATGGACTGCTCCTTAATGCTTTGTTTCTTGGTAATACAGGAGCTAAGGCTATGATCTTGCCATAGTATTGATTGTATTCTTACTCAAGAAGAGGACGTTTGTAGGATTCATTGGTTTTAGTCTTGTCTTCCTGCTGCCATTTTTCTTCCACTTTACTCTTTGCTTTTTCATTTCTGTGTACTAACCTTGTCAATTATGTCAACTTGGTGTTCCTTTTGTGTTTTTTATGATACCCTGAAAATCCTTCTCTGTAAAAGGAAGTGTAGTAGCTGGAGGAAATGTAGCACTGATCATATCTGTACTGGGTTATTTTGTTCTGTTGGCACATACTGGATGCAATCAAACCCTTGAGCTGCTTGAGGGTCTACCAAAGGGGAGGCTGCCCAGCGAGCTTGGCTGTGAGCACTGTTTAGTCTGGGCAGTGTTTGACAGGGATTTTTTCAAAGGCTCAGCTGGCAGCAGGGTTTAGACTTGGAGATGGGGTTAGTGTTGAGAAGCAGCTGTGTGATTGTGAATTACATTTTTTTTTCTCTGAAAAAGGAAGATTATTTCCTGAAAAATCAGAAGTATCTATTGCTTTGTTAAATGCGAGTCTTCGTTGTTTTATTTTGTTATCATGCATACATTTAGGATTTGTCAGGTATTTACCCACTAGAGAGAAGAAAATAAGTGACAGTTAAATGTGCAGTGAATCAAAACCAGGTTTTGATTGCTAGAGTAGATAATGATTGATGGTTTATTCTTCTCGTGGTCACTGTAACCAGAAATAAAAAAGGCACATACATCAAATATCTTCTTAATTTTCATTAAAATTTGAGATGTTAGATTTTTGAAAAGGTAGTAGATTTTTAAAAGCAAAGTTACAAGTTTAAAGAATGGAAAATGTGGCTGACTGGATTTCAGCTTTAGGCAGTGAAGGTTTGGTGCTTCACTTCAGGTTGATTATTTTACAGTAGCACTCAGCAAGCTAAGAAGTGTACTCCACTGACTGTAAAGACAGACCTGAAAACTGGTGTCTTGGTCAAATCTAAAATTTTACAATCACTGAAATCATTAAGATATACTGGCAGAAAACAAATCAAAGTCCAGGTAGGAGGGATCCTAAAAGTGACAGTAATTCATGAAAGTCAACCTCAAACTCTCTTTTATGTAAGCAGGTCAAGGGTACTATATGTAGCTTGCCTGTGAAGCTGTTACAGGTCACATATGGCTTAGTACTGAAATACCAAGCTATTATTTATGGAAGAAAAATAGAAACTTTACCCACTCTTTTAAATGAAATATTCCAATCTTGAAGGGCCTTTTCCCCTCTCATTAAGGGAAAAAGAAAACTTCTCCAATCATTTGGCTTAACCACTAAATGTCTACTGAAGCTTTCTGCCTTGAAAGCAGCAGTTATCAAAAACCACCAGAGGTAGAATGTGAGATCAGATGGGCTGTGTGCTTTTGGAAACTGACTTTTGTGAGAGGAGCACTGTACCCCTGTGTTCACATCCAGGGCAGGACATTTGCTCTCAGACACGATCCAGAAACCCACCCGGGTGGGCTTGCAGACTCCAGTTAGAACAGGGCTCTGTACCATCCTGTTGTACCTATTGCAGTGGGGAAATTTGAGATGCAAGTGTAAAATAATTACAAACAGTATGCTGGTCAGATGGTATAAATTATAGTTAAAACCTGCAGGTCCTAGTTTTATTTAATTGCATTTTAAATCTCTGTTTTGTCTTGGATACCAGTTTTACCACGTTGTTTTGTGCAGCAAGTAGGTGTACAATATTGCAGACCTGCCAGAAGCATCTCCACACTTCAAAAAATTATAAGTGATATCTCAAGATATCCCACTGGGGCTGTCTCTAACTTTCTGACTGATCTAGGAAGCTGTGAAGTGCTTCAAATAATCCCAGTGTGTGGTTTCAATCATACCTCTCTCCTTTCACTGTTTCCTTTTATTATTTTTTTTTTCTTTCCATTTTCTTTTCTACCTTTAAAACACTTTACTGTATTCCCTCCTCTACTTTTATTGTATATTCCTACCTACTGCTTACTCTGGTTTGTGGCTTGTGTCCTTCTTCACTTCAGTGCAGTAACACTTGTTAGGCCATTGTACTAAGAACCAAATACCACTGTCTGGGAGGAAGATAACCTGTCGAAGGATCAGGAAATCTGTTCTCATTCAGGTCTATTTAGATTTGATAACTGGTGTATGAAAGGGATTGCTTCTAGAACATGCATCACCAGGCACAGATGGGCTGTGGTTTCAGCTGAAGTGTATGGATCTGTCACAGTGCATTTATTAAAATAAACCAATGATCTTTAATCCACTTAATCTTTATTTCAAGTACTATGGCTGCATTCTTTATTACATAATATTTCCTGCATTAAAGGTATACTTTCTGAAATGTCTCAACACTAAAAAAACCACCCACACAGACAGAAGATTGTCACTGAAATCATTGTCATCCTTTTAGTTATATACCAAATGCTGAGTTTTTTCGAGTCTGAAGTGAGAACTTTCTGATGTTACTCACTTGTAATGTTTCTTTCTCAGTGGAAACCCCCAAAATGAGGCACAAAACTTTACATTTATTTCTGAGGAATTTGGGGCAGGTGTTGGGGACACATACTGCTAAACTGCTTGCTTATTGGATGTCATGGGGGTGTAATTACTCTTATTTATCACTGTAATGAGTGTGGCTTCTGACCCTCTCAAAATATAGGTGAAATGAGAGCTTGTTCCTGCAAAATACCAGGTGAACTCACCTTCTGACATGGGTACCCTGTGGTGTCATATGGGAATGTCCTAATGTCAGTGGCAGGTTTCCCTTTTCTCCCTTGCTCCAAAGTCATCGGCATCTTGTCTCACAATAAGCGCATGTGCAGATTGTGCGTAGGGGTGTGCGGGTAATGGTAATTCTTTTAGCTCTTATGTCAGAGGCTGTGAGACTATCACCTTGCCATGTGTACCTGCTCTGAAGGTGTGGATCACTTGTGTGTTTCTCCTTGAATGACTACTCAGGTTGTTCTTACAGTAAAGGTTAATTGAAGGAAATGGTGTTATCCTGATGTTAACATATGTTGTATAGTAGTCCCATCTGCAGAATGACAGATAAAATTTGAATAGCATTTACAGTGTAGCTGTAGCTTGTTCTAGAGCTAAAGAAAGCCCAGCCCCTTACTAGCCTGAAGAGAATATATAAATTGATCTTTTAATATCACTGTTGTGAAAAAATCTGAAAGCAAGTCATTGTACTTTGGCAGTGATGTATGTTTTTAGTACACCAAGAAGACTTTTAAAGAATAAAATGGGAATAATGGTATTCATCTATGAGTAACTTCATAATACCATTTCTTAGCTGTAATTAAATCAGCAGACTTAAATTCGCTGTCTTGCCATCACAGATAATCCTGGGTGTTTTGCACTCTGTGGTAACACTGTATAAGCAAGCACTGACATTCCTCATAGGTGTACTGCAGCCAACTCATAAGTTTAGATCATTCCTTAAAGGAGAGAAGAACAAAAGTATCTTGGGAACCCTCTCACAGCCCCTGTGACAGTGCTCCTTCAGGCTATGGTGTTATTTCCTTGCCCACTGCCTCTTCTCTGAGTATTTGGATTGCATTTTGACAGCTGCAGCACTTTGCCCTCTCCTCTCCAGACTTTCCATCTGGTAAAATACTTCAACATGAATGTTTCATGTTTGGTAGGTGAGTTTTGTTTGTGTTGTGGTTTGGTTTTTTGTTTCCTTTTTTGTTTGGTTGGTTTGTTTTGTTGTCTGTTCGTGGGGTTTTTGTGTGTGTGTCTTTGTCTTTAGGTTCTAATTCACACATCCTTTCCTGTAGCTTTCTTAGGGAATTAACACATGGGTTTTGGTGCTCAGATACTTCTAGAACCTGTCAGGAGGGATGGAAACACTGGTATTCCCTTTGAACAGTGACTCCCTTGCTCATTTTATTCTCTGTTATTTTATTTTTACTTTAGTTGTATCTCTGTCCTGGTCTGAGTGAGAACAGAACTAATTCTGTTCAGTGATTTTACTTTCCAGCTCAGTTCTTCTAACTCACTGCACTGTCTGCA